>JARACY010000849.1:0-73588 GCA_029255725.1 Scrobipalpa atriplicella
GCAAAGAGATACTGCCACTCATAGTTAATCAAAGACCTAGACTACCTAGACAAGTGTTTGAGTGCGTTAATGATAAGAGCGATGCATTAGATTGTCAGACAGACAGACAGATCAACATAAACACGGAAAATACATGGGTTTGTTTATATAGTACCGATGGTCGTACAAAAATATATTTTCTACACAATAATGGCGTCAATTCTCGCGGCAGGATTTCAATTCTAATTCTTGGTAGCGCTGTCACTTTCTTAATTTTGACACAAGAACAGGATAGCAAATAAACACATGACTTTGACTGTCCTAATGCTTATTTGACGTAAATTAAGGAACATGCTCTATGCTCGGTTTTTATTTAAAGCAGCTTAGGTAAAATTAGGAACGTCAAAAACATGTGTTTATTTGCTAACCTGTTCTTATGTCAAAATTAAGAAAGTGACAGCGCTACTAAGAATTTGAATTAAAATCTTGCGGCGAGAATTGACGCAAATGACACTACGCGCTCAAATACTTATACAATATGCTCGTACATCCTATTTCATTTATGATTACGATTTGATTTTCTTGAAAGTTATGACCATTACGAGTTATTGTAACAAACAAGCCTATTTTGTATGACCCGATATGATTACCCGCCTAGGAATTTGACACCTTACAGTGCAATATTGATTTCCACATTTTCATGTTTCAACTACGCTTTACAAATTATCTAGGTATCGCTAGAACTATTGGCTAAATAAAACGAGATCCGCGATACACGTGTAGGCAGTCTAAAACTGTATCGGAGTAGATAACCGCGAGTGAAGTTGCTATGCGCCCGAGGAGGACGCACGTGGACTGGCTTGCCAGACGTAACGAGCTTATTTCAATTTATATCTTTTCAGTAGGTACACTACTAAGCTAAAAAATTAAAGAAATATTCAAGACTTCTTCTTCTTCTGCCTAGCGTTTTCCCTGGGTTCCGCTTTCCCGGCTTTTTCTACTCCACTTTGTGCGGACTTCGGCATCCGTTGATGTGAGATCGTTCTCTTCCATATCCGCTTTCACGTTCACGACGTCTAGCCAGCGCTTCTTTGATCTGCTGCTTGATCTAGGGGGCCTTGGACAGTGAGGTCGAGTTTTTCCGATGTAGTCTAGGTACTACGCTAAAAAAATAAAGAGATGTTCAAGCCTTGTCTTGTCCTTGATCTGCTACTTTTTCTTGTCGATTCAAAGGCAAAGAGTAAAACTGTATCGGTGTAGATAACCGCGAGGGACGTTGCTATGCGCCCGAGGAGGAGGCGCACGCGGTCTGGCTTGCCAGACGTAACGAGTTTATTATACAATTTATTATACAATTTTCTGCAAACTACAGAGCTCAAAAATTAAAGAAATGTCCAAGACTTGTCTTGCACCATTTTTATTTCTTATTATCCATTCTAAGGCAGGTAGTTGTAGGTAACCGCGAGTGACGTTGCTATGCGCTCGAAGCGGACGCGTACGCGGTGGGCATTGCCCAACAACGGCCTTACCAGACGCAAAGAATTTCTTTCACATTGTATTGTTTTAGTTGAAAACATGATGAAAAACCAAAAGTTCTGTGCCGCGCTGTGTGATATTTCAGGCCCCTTCAGTTCAATGACAGTTTCAGTTTTTGTTAAAAACAATTGCTATACCTCTGTTATTATTTTCGTGATAAGCATCAGCTCTACCTGCCTGCAGATCCTCAAATTTTCTTCAATAAATTCTGTTTATATTTAGGTTTTTCTAAAATATTATTTACTTTTCTTCGTACACACCTGGCAACTCCTCAGTGCATGCATGCGCTTGAGCATCATTTACGTACACAATGTTCTCCCGGCGCGGCCTTGACCGAGGCGCCCGATTCTCTGATACCGATTATTACGCCTAGACCATTATTTTATCCAAGACGTGTAACAGAAAAGGTATATGCATTAAGTGATGTGTGAATCTACCCATGAAACTGAACAAGTTTCCCTAAGGAACATAGGTCGAAATACGAAAATAAATTTTTACTTCCCATGCCAAATTCGCTATCAGCTGATGCATTTTGTATGAAAGATCACAATTTTTTTTTTCCGAGTCAAGTTTCTTGGAAATATTTACTTTCATAGTATTAAAGAAAAAAAATGAAACAGGCAAAGTTTATTTGTTTGTAATGTAAGTATTTGGCCCAGAATACTTAAAGTTTTGTTGAGCGAATCAGAACATTCAATATTAATTTAACGACCGAGGTAGAGTAACAGCGAGGTTCTCAAGAACCCATAAAATGGGCTATCAAAATTATAGCAATGATAAGTAATCTTCTTTACGAAAGAGTGCCATTTAGAAAACCATAAAAAATTGCAATTTACTCGTCCTACTATTTCTCCATAGCAACAATGTTGTATCTCATAAATACATAATATAAAAGGTAATTATTGTTGTGAGTTTCCTAGGCGCAGCGGTTTACGATTTTATTGCATATGTGTAATAGGATATTATAACGTTGGTAGGGTTGCCTTAACTTGAAACCAGAAAGTCGTCGCGCTGCTCAACACGCATATCCTTGTAATTTATACATTTACAAATCTCAGTTCCTAAAAGACAAAGAGAACAAGAACAAATTTCGAACACTGTTTTTAAACGAACGAACACCGGTAGCAGCCTTATCCAATATTTATGACCTGTTTTGGCATTCAAGAATGGAATATGAATTCTTCCACTACCGTTACTCTCATTCACAAATCATAGATTCATTCAGATTCCTTTCAGTTTGTTATTCGATTCACAGGATTGGAAATTGGATCATATATATTTTTTTATGAAATCATAGATTTTCTTGGTCGTGTCAAATCAGTGTACTATGACGTGCAAGATAATGAGATACAATTCAATTAGCTTACTAGTTTACTATACCTTTCAGAGCCATTCATCTCTGACCAAACCACGTGCAAGAAAGAGACGTCAGCATTCTGTTCATTCAAATATTAAAAGCGGGATATTGCAAAAAAGCGGATACACCTGTGCACCTCGTGGCCAGGCCAACATTGTAGCCGGTCGTTAACCCCGAGGAGTTGCGAGTAAACACACCACCGTACTTGACACCACCGGGGCTATAGGGCTTGCAGATTTCATTAAATCTTATCTTAAAAAAAAAAGAAGGGTTAAGAACGTTTGTCATTGAAATTTGACTGATGTGTTTGATGTGTCGTGAGATTTGACACTTTCATTAAATTGAAAAGAAATAAAAAAATTAAAGGGAAGTTTGAAGAATAGGTAGTTGTCATTGAGACTCTGCGTCATCTGCGTCTTCTAGAGAATATAATACCATCTGATCTGACTGACTGACTGACTGACTCTACATTTGACACCGGGGCTACAAAGGTAGGTACAGAGGGCTTGGTAATTTAGTTAAATCTTATCTTGGAAAGAAAACACAAGAAGAAAGTTTGAGGATTGTTGGGACTTGGTTTGTTCATTGAAGTGATTGTGTTGAAATTTGTGGAGTCTGTGAAAAAACTAACGAATTGCTTATAAAATTATTTTAACGACTGAAAGATGATATCTATCTATCTACGAAAATTACTTTGAACAAAGTAATTTATCATAATCACCTAACATATCTCTGAGTGTCTCGTATATTATCACTCGAACGCCATATCCACTCTGCCTACACATTTATACACTCTACAATCCAATTCCGGAAGATGTCTGGCTGACAGGACAATTACAAATGCGTCGCACACTTCGGTATTCGGCTACTGACTGGCTGGTTGGTTGCTAGGCGCCAGAAGTAGAGCTCAAAAAAAAAAAAAAATTAGCAGCAGGCAGCACGATTCTTGTTCTGTTCTTTTTTCAAAATTATACTATTTTTTATTGCACGCGGGCAATTGGCCTATTACTATTTCACATGGTCAATGATCTCCCTCAAAGTTCAAGTTGGTTGAGGCAGAACGCATAAAAGAAGGCTGCGTCGCAAAAAGTACATTCCTCGCAAAAGAAGGAATGAAAGAAAGTGAAACTATTGTAAGGAAATCGACTGGTGAGTGTTTTGATACCCTTGTGTGTGGTGCAGTATAAAGTAAAAATTATGATAATGCAGTAAATAATATGTAGTAAAATATTGAATGTCAGATCAAAGAAGCTTAAACTCCATAGGCGTGAAATTATGCCATTGTCTAGAATTAAAAAAAGCATTCCAGTATCATAATGCTTCTAAGTAGCACCCTACCCTGCCCTATGTTTGTTGCCAACCCTAATAAGGCTATTACGCACAAGTCGACCCACCCAACGTCGGTGGCTACTATCTTTTTACCCCTTTTCGGTTTCCACGCGCTGTAGAGTAAGCAAACACAGATCAAGTGACAGCTAACGAAAGGACATTGGCAATTACCAGTCAAATACCATCTTTTACATGAAAATTATACTTACTCGACAGGATTGGACGGTTTAGTCGATAAAACTGGCGTGTATGACAGTAACTTAGACTTCCTATAATGGCGGCTTTTATTTGAGCCCATGCATAGTCTGATGAGATCTTTCTGATTTGCATTCTGATCATGTTGTTTCCCATGTTGAAAGTTTTGTATGACACGCCGTTGGTTTGCTTGTTTTCTTACATAGTATGATTTTTAGTATGTTTTTTTTTATGTGAATACCTTGGTAAACCGCTCGACTACAACATTTTACTACATGAATGAGAATATTATACAAAACAATTAGACATGTTTAACTATCTTCCTTCCGTCCCATATCTTCTATATCCGTAAACAGTCTTATCTGTGACTTTAATAAGACAAAGTCGAATTACGTTTTCGACATAGTTTTCTCGACGCCGCGTAGTCTAGCGGTCGACGTCACATTTACACCGCGCGTGTAACATTGTTGGCGACACGATGTATTCATTGTCAAGGCCAAGTGCGGACATCGTTACAATTTCATCAACAAAGTGGTTCCGCGTGATAAGGTCTTATGTCATTGGCTTAATTCATTTAGTGGAATCTGAATTCCTTTCCTAATCTGAAAGAAGACTTAGTTCAAGTAACGTCGGATTTTATGTTGACCTCTTTTACTGTGGAGATGCAATTTTCGTCAACTCCAAATATCTCTTTGCTTGCCTTAATAGTATTTCTGTTACTTCGTTTTGACATCATACAAACAAACTCCATCTAAAATAGTTAGCAATCATATAGTACAACTTCTCTCTATTATCTAATCAGCGTCACAAAATCTGATAGCATTCTTCCACTTAAGCAGTAGCGTCAACCTTGACAATAGGAAATATAAGGTACAATGGACGCAGATCGTAGACGCAGATCCTAGCAACATAATAAATCGTTGGAATGCAGTCGTCCGAGCTCTGTATGCGAACTTCTGTTTCTGTTTGCGAATGCTCGGATATGTTTGCTGTTCGAATTTGACGGGCCGCTGACAGCTGCCGGGTATATGATGCGTTTATCCGCATAAGACGATGAGAGACGTCCTAGAGCGGACTTTAGGCCCGTATCAAGAGTGACTGCGAGTTTGAGTTCGTATCGGAAAAGCAAGCTTGAGATTGCTTTATAAATAAGTGCCTTCATTTTCATTACTGATGTAGTTTGGTACTTCTATGTAATGTAGGTGTCTTATTATTTGTAAAATAACCTGAAATTACCTATCCTAGGGATATTTTTATTTACCATGTCAGCATAAATTTTGAATGTGTTGTGTGTTGTTGTGTTTTGTGTTTTACTAATAATCTATGGGTGAAAATCAGAAAATAAAGTAATTTTATATATTATATTAATAATATACAACCATTTAAATTAAAAGAGTCTCTTAAACACAGAAGAGTAAAGAGGAGGGAGCGGCAGCGACTTTTCAAATCAGTGCTCTTAAATGATATCATATTAATGAATTCAACATCTGATGGAAAGCAGACACATTATATGCGTTTTCCATGGTTTATTTTGATAATAAAGCCAAATAATAACGCAACTAAAGCAGAGATGATGTTGCAACGTTTTGATTTGAGTTACTATTTGCAAATCGCAATTAAGTAGTATTGCCGAAGTCACATAGCTGACCGTCTGCTAGACGGAAAGCCAGAAGGCCCAAAGAAGTTGAGGATGGCTGCTGGCTGGATGGCATCAAACAAGGCCTACCTAAATTAAAATTAAAAAGAAGAGTTGAAAGACAAAAGCCTGAAAAATTCACTGCAACAGGCTAAAATCTACCCATTGCTAAAATGCCTTAGATTTACGAACGTATTTGCAAACCGGTAGACAAGACACCCACAATCTTGTATGAACTCACAGTAAAAATGAAAACAAAGTAATCGAGTATGTGGCGCAGACGCAGTGAATCAGCATGACTCGGTCAAGGCCAGCCGCCCGCCTGGTACCTACAACAATGTTGTAGATTGTTGACGTCCTGATGTAATAGCAAAGAAAGCGATTCATTATACAATACTTGGAGAGGATCGTCGAGGTTCTGACGAATCCGGTTAGTTTGCTTTGCGGTGCGAAAACAAGTCAAAATCATCCTGCAACTTTTGTGTAAAATCTTCATATTTTAATGTTTCTGTATTTTTCTAAACCATTGCGGAGAGCGTTCTGCAATTTTTATTTTTTCGTGGAATGAGTTAGCTCTTGACTCTAGACACAAAGGTCAGCGATGACCGTGACAGAGTCGACGATGGAGCGAGCTTACCCAGAAGACGCCTGTTAAGGCACTGGTAGTCTCACGCACCAACGGATCACAACAAGCTGTTTGGCGCCGGACTCTGGTGAGAGGGTGGTCGCGAGCCAGGCGGCCCCTTGCGGAGCCTACCACCGCTTTGTTGGGATCATTCAGCCGGACTTATTCACAGGCAAGCCTGTGTTGCCGTTGCCCGGGGTGGATCACTAGGAGGTAGCTCCCATCCCACCCCAAAAATACGGTTAGTTTGTCACTGTCAAGTAAAGATGTACATGGTCATTGGTCAATGCCGGTGGTATAAGCATTACTAATATTATCGATATTTACGTACGCGACTTTATTTTATTCTATATCTTGACTATACATATCAAATCAAACTTTAAACAGTTGTTCACGTGACAATACGATGCATGCAAGTAAGAGAGCAAGTGCGACAAAAATATAATGTCAAGGTCACCTTACAATGTTGCCGAATAATTCCAGAAATAAAACTGAGATGCGATTGAATGGTATCCAAAACTTACACGCCATTTACTAAAGTTATGGTTGAAATAAGTTATCTGTGACTCATGAGATTTAACTAATTATTGACGTACTAAATATGTAACAAAAAATAAAGTAGTCCTTCCATATTAAGTACTAAAATTGTTGCAACCTGTTTAGAATACGTTATACGTCTAAACAAATTGATACACTCGTCGCTAAATACTATAGGATTATCCGTAACATGTACACAGCTGCATTTAGTCTACAAGTTTTCCTTAGAAGCGATACTTATAATATTCTTTGTACTTAATTGTAACACGAGTATTATAATTGGCAGTTACACTTGAGCGTGTCGCGCCCGATCAGTAACTGGATCAACAAACTGCAACTTTGTAGTGTTGTTACCTTGACACTGGCCTGAAGCATGCGATGTTACGTCACTATCACAAACGTGTCGCCATTTATAAATTAACTGACTTTCACGCCCGTGATTTTACCCTCAGGTAATAATAGTTCGATTTTCAGTGATGGCGGCTCGTCTCCTAGAGATCGGTAAACTGCGCGAGACTAGATTTTAGTGTCCAAGTATTTGCGCAACACACTAGTTCACTCTCGCGTAGCGTGGCCACCGGTGGTACACCCCGGTCTGAACGTGTTAAGCTACTATGCCTACTTACGGGAATAAAACTTTTTTTGGGGTGGGATGGGATCTATCTACGTCCTACTGGTCCACCCCGGGCAACGGCAACACAGGCTTGCCTGTGAATAAGTCCGGTTAAATGATCCCAACAAAGCGGTGGTAGGCTCCGCAAGGGGCCGCCTGGCTCGCGACCACCCTCTCACCGGAGTCCGGCGCCAAACAGCTTGCTGTTTTCCGTTGGTGCGTGAGACTACCAGTGCCTTAACAGGCGTCTTCTGGGTTAGCTCGCTCCATCCATCGTCGACTCTGTCACGGTCATCGCTGACCTTTGTGTCTAGAGTCAAGAGCTAACCCATTCCAAGTAAAAAAAAAAAAAAAACTTGAATAAGTAACTGGATCAACAAACTGCAACTATGTAGCGTCACCTTGACACTGGATTGAAGCATGCGATGTTACGTCACTATCACAAGTTCACTAACGATTATAATCGAAACTTCTTCTGATCGAGTGGGTTTTTCGAGTCGACTTACGACCTGATGAACCCTGGTGTCAGAGTTTTCAAACCACCTTGTGGTGTTATCTCTACAGAGAAGCTTTATTAAAAAGTTGATGGTTGCTCGAAGACTAAGGTATAAACAGAACATAGGTAGCGCTCGAAATTGTTAGTAGGTCAACAATCTGCAACAAAGTCAAGAGCAAACCCATCTTTAAAAAAAAAGTAGTGACAACTTGATAATAGATCGCTCGTGTTCTATATTACGTAACTTTTTGAAAAAGAAAAATAGGATCCAACATCTTGATACAAATATATATTATGACAAATGTTGAATAGGAATAAATAAAAAGTATTATAAACGCCGTATAGAACAGTATTAACTAACAGCGAGTTTGTTCATCGCCACGAGAACAGGAATTAACAGGTGGAACAGTTTTTGCCCCATAATACTCGCTACTGGGTATTACTTATTACTTAGGGATTCCTTTATCGCAATCTTTAATTCTGCAAAAAAATATTAGTAAGAAATAATGTCGATGGGGAAAAATAAATAAATTTATGCTTTAGTCACAAAATATTAAAGCGACGAAATACAAACCAACAGCTGTTTGAAGTAATTATTTAAATTAATCTTACAATACAATACAATACAAATATTCTTTATTGCACAAGAAAACACATAACAATAACACAAAGCAAAGAGAAGTTGTACAATCGGCGGCCTTATTGCTAAGGTAGCAATATCTTCCAGGCAACCAGGCAGTAAGGAAAAGCTATAACAAAGAGTTAGAGACGGGTCAGTGCAACAATTTATAAACATAATATAATAATGTGAGTATACCAAAATGTGTCTATATATAATAATCTTTTCTTATGACATAAATACAGATCAGTTTTAAAACTAATTTTAATCTACCCTGCTCGCTTGCTAAATGTTAACTTTCAATATCTTTCTTTTACTCACTTGCCACTTACCCGCAAGGCAAAGGACACAGCATATACAGCCAAATACATATTAACTAAAGATGAATATAAGTGGGGTTACGAAAAAAGCTAGTTATGATTATGACATTAAAAATTTCATCTTTCCATACTTTTTTCAATTTACTATGAATTTGAGACAGATCTTCGATCATCGCTATTCTTTTGTCAATCTTAACATAGATCTTGTAAAAAACATATCGTAGTTCGTTGAAAGAATCAAAGTTCCCGTTTCAAGATAATATTTCGATTAATAGGGCGTTTCAAAATGCTAGTGACTGCAGCAGGTCAACGTACTGACATCATATTATAAAAACCTGCGCAACAAGTTGTCATCCTCTTTTGAACAGCTGTCTCGAAATTCTACACTGTCGTCAAGTCCTGTAACTACTGGAGACTTTTAAGACATACACGACCATATTTATTACAGTTTCAATTCAATCGAACCATGACCCTGCGAGCCATGATCAAATTGACCAGGTAGCAGGCCGCGATATTTATGCGAAAATCAAATGGCTATAAAATCATTATATTAGACGATTTTTTAATGTAACAAAAACTAGTGTATTTGTATACAAGCTCTTCTGTGACAACTTTTCAAGCTGTTTTGCGTACATGTTCACATTCTCAATTAAGGCGAAACCCGGTTTGCGAGGGCGGCATGGCAACAGCGGCGCGATATGGGAAACCGCAAGGTAAAGGGGACGAGGTCTCACTGCGAAAGCCGAGGTCGAAGCCCCAACTCGGGTTAGTTCTGCTTCTGTCTAGTGTTGCCAAACAATCGATAGTACAACAATCGATAGTACAATGCCAAAATCATTTACACAATCGATAGGCCTATGGATAGGATAGTATCGATAGAATCGAAGGTATCGAATATACAACTTTATCAATAGTATTGATAAAAAACGATACTATCGATAGTATTGTTTTCGATATTGCACAAGTCGTCAATACTATCGATTATTTATTTTATTCTAACTTAACGATATCGTTACTATCGATAGTATCGATACTATCTTAACTATCAATAGTGTCTAGTTGTACGAAAACAATCGATACCTATCGATTGTTCAATCGATAGGGCGATTGTTCAATCGATAGAGCAGTATCGATCGGCAACACTAGTTCTGCCATCTGGTTTGGGGCAAGTTCTTAGTAAAAACCTACCTCACTTTGTTTTGAAGATGCACGGTCGGTTAAAAACCTGTGTCCTTTCCGTCGCTTCATACCAACTTCATACACAGCGTGACACAGCTGCTCTGATTATGATGCTACGCAAATAAGATAAGTCAAAATCAATCAGCAGCCCTTCTCGTTCGTTTTACTTTAGTTTGCGCTGAATCTGAGGAATAAATTGAACTAACATTTATTCAGCCCCCTTAACTTAATTTTATCACATCTATTAATTTGTCAAAGAGTTTACAATTACACATAGATGCGATATATTCGTTATCGCGCGGCG
Source organism: Scrobipalpa atriplicella (assembly GCA_029255725.1). Taxonomy (NCBI): domain Eukaryota; kingdom Metazoa; phylum Arthropoda; class Insecta; order Lepidoptera; family Gelechiidae; genus Scrobipalpa; species Scrobipalpa atriplicella. Next base: position 10,726 of record JARACY010000849.1, read on the forward strand.
GTATGCTACGGGGGGGGGGCAGCTACTAGGTAAATCTTCTGTGTTTTCTATTCGAATCGTACCTAGCTTTTATAAGAGGGTCTATTGAGGTCTATTGTTTTGTACATTTTGTGTGCAATTAAGTACTAGGACCCACTTTTACGGACAATTTAATGTGAAATTCTCGGGCTATTTTGCAAACCACTACTCACTAAGCAGTTAAACTATCTATTTATTGGAGTAATTAAACAGTGGGGGCTAATGGTCGCCTACCATGTTATAAAACTACTTATTAAAGCTCATTATAGAAGAATAATGATGTGCTAGCAAGAGGATCACTTTGACTATGGAGTCGATTCTGGGTACACAAGAAATGAGATAGAAAATTTGACAGCTGACGTTGATGTGTAAAATTAGACAGTATACCTAGATGGTGCGTCGGGTTCGCAATTAAACTTGGGTAATTTTTCTGTTTTGATAACGACACTACCAGCCACACTACCAGTAGTACCGTTAAAAATGAACGACACTACCGGAGTGATTTTACGTTTTTAAAATGCGCGAATCGGCAGACGTAGTATAGGACGTCCTGGAACTAGGTGGGACCATGATGTTCGTAAGAAAGTGCGCAGGGATTGGATGAGAACGGCTGAAGACCGAGCTCAGAGGGCTTTGTCCAGCAGTGGACTGATGCAGGCTGATGATGAGGACGAAATTTTTGACAGCTTTACCGATAAAGTTGTTGTTGTACTTGTTCATTTTCCTAACTCTTTTTTATTTTTTTATTTTTTATGTTTTTGGCAATCGTCAACCCAGATTTGATTCCTAACTCTTTTCTAGTATTAGAAAGTATCAGTTCTAATTTAAAAGAATCGACACGCTAATATAATTTTTGAGAGCCTCCATTTCCATTTCCACACTGACATCTATACGATCACTTCATGAGTAAACTATGATAAGCTTAATCAGGATGTATAAATTGTTATCAGCTAAACGGTAGTCGAGTATTTATTATTATTTATTATGTTGCTTTGTAAATCTCATTATGTGCATGATAGCCCTGACCTCCTTTAATAGTGTGAACGTCCATAACTCTAGAAAGATCACTTGAGCTGTACTCATTCATGAAATAAAATCATACTTTACAGAATTAGTTAATTACAATATTCAGTTGTATTATTGTTATCATCAACATGATGTGATGATTCATCATGTTTGTTAACATCATCATCATCATCAGCCGTTATATCATAACTATTTTTTTTAGGAATCAATGCAACTTTTCTTAAAATTTATAATTTTGTTTTTATGACTTGGTTTTTGAACAGTTGTCTCGCTGCAGCTTATTGGGTTTTCTTATGGGAAAAAAATTGACCCGTTGTAGGTAGTGGTCAGAAGTTTCTAGTATGAATTTCATGTAGTTTTTTTTTTTTACTTATAATATGACAAAGTAAATTGAATTAAACCTGCTGTGACGACGCACATTGCTTGCACTTACACGCGCCATTTTGCACTGTGGTCTCAACTTTGTTGTACATTGACAAAATTAATAAAAAAAAATAAAAAAAAATTGTTTTGGTTAACAGTCTTTATCCCTAGCGGTTGTGTCCCCATTCGTAAAAAAATCACAACTCGCAAAATATAGAACTTTGTTCTGACACTTTCTTAAAATTAGGCCTAATGATTTGTTAGAAGTAATAATTGAGGAGTAAATAGTACCCCGCAGTCACTATCAAAATTTCCGCCAAAAACGGCCGTTTTTAGCTATAGTAATACCAAGTACACATTATACTTTGTCAATTTTAAATTTAGTTTATTGATATGTCAAATAAAAATGCCTTAGGTAGGTTGTACTTCCTACGACGACTACATTACATACTTGCAAAGTTTTGGAGAAATATTACTTAAAATTTTATTAAAATAGATTTTTCTGCAAATTAAAGTTTTATTACAAGTCAAATAGAACTTTTTTAAAAATTGACACTCATTGTTATTACGTCAAAATCAAGTTGCGTCCCCTAAAACAATATTCTCGACCCACTGTGCGATGAGTACACTTCTGCTGGTTACGTATTTGCTTGCACTGACCCCGCGCGAACTTGACACTACTTTGTCGTCGTCGCGTGTACTATTTTAATTACCGCATTCATTTCTTTTGTATAGGTTTATGTTTATGTCATCCACGTTTTTTATGGACTTTTTTTTTCTCGTTTTGTATAAGAACATTGACGTCGTCGGCATCTTGATTGACATTGTGGAAACTTGTCAGATTTATGATTGGTTTTTTTTAACTTAATTACAGCGTTTTATAATAAAGATCAAATTATAGTAGCAATACAATTGATATAAAATAAAAAATAAATATTATTTCATAAATACAATTTAAGTACTTACCTTTAATTGTTGATACGCAGCCTTGTATTTGTAGATTTTTTTTGATCTTTTACGAAGTCCATGATATTTACAAAAAGCAACCAGTGTGTGATTTATTTAGGGAAAGTAAAAAGTTTTAGAACTTAAATAGGTATAACTACAAAAAACTGATTGCTGAATACTAAGCTGTTGCTGTAGTGACACAGTAAAACCCTCAAAACTTGCCAGACTAGACAAAGATGAAAGTATGAAAGATAAACATTTATGACATGCGATCGTTGATCCTCTGCCTACCCCGTTAGGGTTGAAGGTACGACAGCTCTGTATGTGCAAATACTTCGGTTACTATGGCAGTGAGTCTATGCAAGGTCTATGCTCATCATTCACCATTTTCAATTTAAATCAATTAGAGAGTTGATTGCCAGCTGTAGCAGTACTGTAACTAAACCAACCAATCAGATCGCAGATTTGGCCTCGGTCCAGACTATGTGGTACAGTAAAAGAAAAGAACAGCAAAATATCTCCTTACAAGTTACAAAAATCGGTTTTAAGAGAACTGTAGTGCTCATTATCTTGAGTTTTGATTCGCATCTGTGCGGAAAACTATCGGTTTTCATAGCGAGAACGATCGAGTCTGTCTTAGGCCGTTTTCGGTCGTTCATTTAAGATAGTTTACTGGAATTTTATTATACTGTGGTCTGCAGGGAGTGATGCTCTTTTATGTAACTAATATTGTATGTTCTCCTTTTTAGCGATGTCTATTTTAGGAATATGGTGCAATGCAACGCGTGTAAATTCAAGGTCGTCCTATCGTGAACATGTAGCTGGTAAAAAATAGTGTCAAATTTTAATCATGTTAATATCATGATGTAAGTACGGACTATATCATTTTATTTTAATTTTGATGGAACAATACGAAATATTTCCCCCTGTTCCAAGTATCCCTACCACCGGCTTCCGGCTTAGCACTACTGGTAGGGACTTTGTACTAACTAAATCAAATTAGTACTAACATACATACATACATAAATCATGCCTTTATCCCTAATGAAGTAGGCAGACCGTCAACGACCCAAACAGAGGTCGGTACGCCACGTCTGACAAGTTTTGAGGGTTGTTTAAGATAGATAAAGTACTATAACCTACTTACAAATTATTCGAATTATAAAATATTAAATAATACAAAAGAAAAGAGTTTACATTATGTCCATTGTAGAGTCTTATTCATAATGTAGCAATTTCTACCAGGCAATCTATAGCATGTACGTTACATGTACCTACTTATTATTTTATAGTATCGGGTCTAGCTCTAGGCACGATTGATTTTGGATTGATATTAAGATAATGTGCATAGAGCGCGAAAGCTTTAACCAAAAAATTGCGCGTAACCTACTTTAAGCAAAGCAACACGTAACGTAAGACGCTGAAGTTGATGGTACACGTTATGTCGATCGATCATTCATCTTTGACACAATCAAGTCGTGCGTAAGACTGCGTCACACATCATTCGGACGTGGAGCGTGAGACTTGTGATGTATTCCTACATGTTCCACTTATGACGGGTAGGATCATCATTCGAATGGAGATGACGCGCCACCACGTGGAGGGCATTATTATGTATGGCATGGCATCAGGTGATGTTCGTATTGTAACATGATGTAACATGAAGCTCGCTTGATTGAAATTGGATTTATAGTAGAGATACCATGCCTTGATCAATGATTTTTAAAACAATGTAAAACTATGAATGAATGGACTGATTGATCGGTAACTTACAATGTAGAATGTATGAGTAAATTACAGTTTATCAACTGCACACAAAGTAACTATCTTTATTATTTTTTAATGTTAAAGTATGAGACAATTTTATCAGAAACCACAAAGCTGGGGTTGTCTTAAGAATTATTTAGACAAGGCCGATGACCTCCAGGTTGATAAGTAAACAGTGCAGTGTTGTTTGATAATACGTTACTTTTTAACCAACAAAGAGTAGCTTGTAGGTGACGGTGAGAGAAGAGTTATGCTGGTCATTATAACAACATTAACAACTTAGTATTACGAGTTTTGATATGAGCTCAACGTAGTGCAGTGAGTAGGATACAGTCTCATCTCTATAGTGTCCTTTCCTTAAAATGTAATGCAGAGCAACTCTGATATGTACATAGACATTACTGGTCCTTATTTCTACTGTGACATGCAGTATATTCTTTAACAAAATTAACTGTTTTATTGGTCAACTCTACATGTGTTTATTTTTTATTAAGAGGACACTTCAGAAAATATATTTTACATACAATAAAGCCTCTATTTAACTTATTTAATATAAATACAAAATCATGTCAAATACAGTTTTTTTTTTTCGTATTTCGACCTACGTTCCTTAGGGAAAGTTGTTCAGTTTCATGGGTAGATTTACACATTTCACGATGCATATACCCTTTATGTTACACGTTGTATACTTTAGTTTAACCGTACGACAGGAAACTCGGTTTAAATTATCATTACCACAATTAAATTGATAATTTTAAATTATTTAAACTTAAGTGAGACATGATAAATCAACTATTAAACGGATTACTCACTTTGAATAAAAGGTCGCGTACTTGGCGACATGTTTCGGAGAATTCGGATCTCCTTTTTCAAGCCGAGTGCGGTGCAGACCCGTCGGTGTGTGATAATTTTACAATAAAGTTGGTTGCGATGATTAATAGATGTTTATGTAAATATCGCACATCTTGTTTTCATAGACCTTCCCTGCCCCTTTCCTGGAACATGCGTGGAACATACCTCTAGCTAACGTTAAACATGTGTAATTGGCTGTTGGCACGCCAACAATTTATATAAGTACAATTCATTTCTTCACATAATTAAATTAAGGCTCTTATTTATAAGGCGATCTCAAGATTGAGTGCAATATTAAGTATGGACTTGACATGTAGTTTTGTACTGAAATGACGTTTCTGATACGAGCTTAAACTCGCTGTCACTCTTGAGAGCTGATCATAAATAAAAATTCTTAAGCTAAGGGTAAGGGTCATCAAAGATGGTGTATCACTGCTATCGATTCAGTGAGAGCACGACTGAACTAAAAATATTGCTGTTCTTTGTGTTCTCTCAGGATAGAAAATGACAGGTGACAATTTTAGTCAAGATATAGTGATATTTATTGTGCGCGGCTGAATTGCCTCCACTGTTGATGTCTCTGTCGCCGAAACTAGAACACATTTGATCCATCAGTTTTTTTTTTATATTGCGAATAACTGGGAACCGCGGAGGTCTTAACAAGCTGGTACAATAATAGATATACAAACATAATACGGCACGTGGTTGGTATATACAACCAATGAGTTGGCACCATTGACACTGCACACAAATGCCGCTTATCATGACGCGTATAACGACCTATCTGACACTTACGTCGGTATTCCACTTCCAACTCTACACTGAGCATTTTTAAGTTGATTTTCCCTTGTAAGTACAGTTTTATGCGTGTGTGGGTCAGGTAATAAAAATAGATATAGTTTGATATCGGTATTACAGATTTAAATATGCACTGCAACATTGTATTTAGTTGCTATTTGGTACCGGTTTTACGACTATCTCTTCCTTATTTTGGTAAAAACGTCGCGGGATTATTTTGAGGTTATGAGAGGTGTCAGAATCGATGACATTTGACATTTTGTTAAAATCAACTCAACGCCACTGAACGCACGTTAAATGTAACAATTTGTGTTCTAAATGCCCAATGTTTATAACAACATTGTTACAATATCAATGGATGACTAATCTGAGCATATAAGTATTAGAAAAGCGAAAGTAACTCTGCATCTGCTCAGTATTTTCTGTCCTTCTGTATTTCTGACTATCTGTTTGAATAAAGATGAAATTACTTACTTCCTATATTGTTTTTATTTATAAGAGGCACTTATAGGATCTTGCATTTTCCTTAAAAAAATATCTTAAAAAGTTTTGGATACTTATTATTATGAATATTATAAAGATAAAGATTAGGAATTAATAGGACGATTTTTTTAAGGTCTCATTTTACTATAGAGACAAGACTTTTTAGCCTTTTTTTCTAGATCTTAATAATAAATACCTTGACTTCATTATTTAAAAGTTAACTAAAGAATATTCGTCCTTCGTCGAAAGTGACAGAGCGTCAAACAAATAATACATTTTCTATTCAATTTTATTTGACTAAAAGTGACACGGCTAATTTAGAGAGAATAGTTCAGATCAGAAAGTGACATTTAGCATTGAGCCCATTATTTAAATATTTTCTTCCGCATTGCGAAAACTAATGTAATGTCTTATGTAATTTGCATTCGGCCTAGTTCTATTCTACTATCATGCATGCTGATTGCGGTCAATAGCGAATAAACTTGTCTTATGAGTATACCTAGTATTACTTTGGTCCTTTAAAAGTATTCGCACACTACACTACTACGAGCATACAGGGTGTTAATCTAATTGTTTGTATATTGATAAAAGAAACTTATTTTTTTATCCTACATACCTATATAATATGACCATGCCAATCTGTAGATATAGGTATCTACCTACAACCAAAATTGAGCGGCAACTTAATAATTCAACTTTAATTAATTCAATATCGTTTTATAGAAGTTATTACGATACCATGTTTTTGTGGACAATGACCTGTAGCGACGCACTACTACGGAGTATCACAGGACATTGCCCTTAATTTTTGGGTCCTATGGGTGGATATTTCCGATATTTTTTTAATATTCCTTATAGTAAGTGAATCACCTACTGAGCTACGGTATGGCACACAATATTAAATTAACATCCTCTATTTTTGCACACTACTAGACTCTGTTTTTTTTTGCCTCTACGAGCGAATGCAGTGTCCAGTTATGCGTCAAAAGTTGTATATAAAGCATTTCATTAGTTTACGGTAACTAAGATACCATATACCATGATCCAATTGACAAGTTAATCGAAATGGATTAATTATTGTTCCGTACTGCGACTTCCGTAAAGCATTAGATAAGTACAATAATAAACAACTTAGTAGATATTATGACCACTAAAGACCTTGTACAATGCCGGACTTCCATGTATTAAAGTTATCTTCGTGAACGTTTCAATTTCTTACGTCCCCAAGACAAACAATGTCGTCCTAATGTTAAATCTCTACTTTCTATTCCTCAGCACCACACTGATTTTTATTCATATTCATTCACTGTCAATGCGGCCAGGTTATGGAATTCGCTACCGCACACTGTCCGTGACAGTCCTTCTATCGCTGTCTTTAAGAAGAGAGTAAAAGAGCACTACATTTCACTATCTGCATAATATTAGTATGTATATATTATATGTAAATGTATTTATATGTAATTATATAGGTATTTATTACTTTTATTTATTTATATTTTATGTTTTATATACTTAGTATTTATTTATTTTATGCCCCTTATTTATTATATGTGTAGGTATGTATGATGATATTATTTTATTTTTATGTTTTGTTTGTCTTGTGCACGCCTAATCTGCCTGTCAATTAAAGTATCACTTCCGTAGGTCAGCTGGAAGAAATTTCTTAGTAGAAATAAGCTGTACCTGTTGTGTCGTTTCTCATTGTGTATTGTATTTCTCATGTTACTTGTGTACAATAAACAATAAATAAATAAATAAATAAAGTCTAGCGTTGCACTAAGTTACAGCCTTCTGATAGAAAATTTAACGTTGTACTGATCTACCTTAATCTACCTGTAAGTGTGCGAATACTCTTCAATTTTACCGATAACTCGAATAATACAGTACCTATAGTGTTTAGCGTGTTCATTTCAAAGTAACCCCTGACCAGTTCCTTTCCGCAGCCCAGTGGGTGCTCCACCAGTGGCGGTTGTACGAGCGGTCGCTGTGTTCGCTGCTGGAGCTGCAGGCGCGCAAGGGCGGCTCCTACTCAATGTGCTGCTCACCCCGCTACGTCATCGCGCCGGAGTACTCGCACCTGCTGCCGCTGCCGCTCACCACGCGCGCGTCCCCGCCGCCCGCGCACTTGTAGCGAAGCGAGCCCGCGCCCCGGCAGGTACGTGTGACGTCACAGCGCGAGCGAAACTGAGCACGTACATTTTGTAGCGAAGCGAGCGACGCCACAGCACCTCTGCTGCTCGCTGGTCGCGACTATCGGTTTAATAATTTACTAGTCTTTGTCAATGTTTTAGATATTTCCAATCCCAGTATATGCGATTTCACGAGCCCTGTCAAAACGTGGATCTCTCTTAATTCTTGGATTTAAAAGCTTAAGCCTATTAGAACAAACTGGTGTTATTAACTGTTTACCAGCAATATGTCGGCTTGTAGAAACTGCACTATCAATCGAGCAGCACGTTCTATGACGGGCAGTAAAGCGCAGTAAAACGCAGTAAGGTGCAGTAAAGTGCGGCAGAGTGTGGTGGAATCCTTTGCACGATAACAATAAAATTGGCGGGAAGACCGCTCTGGGCCGTGTTAGGACCGATAAACCGGCGTGGCTCATAATATGTTAGGACCCAATAAAAACTCGCTGACGATCTATAGAAGCAACATTCAATGTCTAAGATAACAATAACGGTGGTAAAATTAATAATTAAGTCTTAATTTACTAACTAAAAAAATTAACTAGGTAAACTAAACTTTAAAAAAATTTGTTCCTTAAAACAAGCTGAAAAGGCAATTAAAATTACAATAATACTCTACTGCCAAGCTCATATGCGTATCGCGAAATCTAATGCTCATCCTGGTCACGGCACCAAAATGTAAAATAAGGAATACTTCCATCATGTCAACCGAAAGACCGAAGTTTCTTTAATGCGGGCATCGCTAATAAAAAAATATCACACTAACTATACCTACTGGGAGAAACAACCTACCCATGAAACTGAACAACTTTCCCCAAGAAATATATGTCAAAATATGATTTTAAAAAATTGCACTCCCATACATATAGCTCCCATATACAACGTGTAACAGAAAGGGTATATGTATCGAGAAATGTGTGAATCTACCCATGATACTAAACAACTTTCCTTAAGGAACATAGGTTGAAAAACGAAAAAAAAAATTTTACTTCCATACAAAATGCATCAGCTGATAGCGCATTTAGTAAGGGAAGTCAAAACTTTTTTTTCGTATTTCGACCTATGTTCCTTAGGCGAAGTTGTTCAGTTTCATGGGTAGATTCACACATTTCTCGATGCAACCCTTTATGTTACATGTTGTATATAAATGTCAGACAGCGGCTCGAGTAATTTTATATGGAAAGGCCAATTTATTTTTTTCATAATATTTCGACCGAGGTTCCTTGGAGAAAGTTGTTCATTTTCATGAGTAGGTTCACACCCTAAAGCTTGAATGAATGATAATATAAAACCTCATATGAAGCTAATGAGATAGCGCATCCAGTAGCTCATCCTCATAACTTGTAAAGTCTGGTACACACTGGCACTAAACTAAGTCATAAGCATCAACACTCGCGAGCTGATGGCTTATGAGCACTTCGCTTAATTTTATCTTCGCCTTTACAACTGTAAAGAAAGCTACTCAGTGTGTAAACGAACCTTGTGCTTAGTTGTGAAAACAATAATAATAACTACACTCCGGCAATACTTTCACACCAAATCAGAACACTCATTACTCCACAGACATGCAACCGAAACCGACACTAGACTTACACCACTAAACTTACATGACAGACAAGCACAGACCAACGAAAGACAAACGGACCCTAAACAAAAAATCGCTACCTGGGCTGGAAAGTCCCTCCACGGGAGACACCGATCCCACCTTTGCCAGGCATACGTCGACAAAGATAAGTCGAACGAATGGCTAAGGAAGGGTGAACTGTTTCCTGAAACCGAAGGCTTTATGTTAGCGATACAAGACGAAGTGATAGCCACACGTAATTACAGGAAGCATATTTTAAAAGACCCTAATCAGACTAATGATTTATGCAGACATTGCAATAGTGCACCCGAAACAATACAACATATAACTAGTTCCTGCAGAAGTATCGTACAGACAGACTACAAACACAGACATGACCAAGTAGCATCCATTATTCACCAAGAACTCGCACATAAATTCAAATTCATAGCCAAAAAACAACCATACTACAAATACAAACCGGACATAATTTTAGAAGACAGAAATTACAAAATTTACTGGGACAGGACTATATTAACGGACAGGACAGTGCATTACAACAGACCAGACATTACACTCCACGACAGACAAAACAGAACAGTTTATTTGATAGACATAGCCATTCCTAACACCCACAATATACAAACAACTATATCTGACAAACTAACAAAATACCAGGATCTTGCAATAGAAATTAAGACTCAGTGGAATGCAGATACCGTTCATATTGTTCCCATAGTACTCTCTTCAACTGGAATCATACCCAAAACTCTTACTAACAGCCTAAAAATCTTAAACATACCCACCAATCTAATATACACTTTACAAAAAGCAACAGTCCTTAATACCTGCCGTATCACACGAAAATTCTTAACATCGTCAACGATCACCTCCAACGCTGAACCATCTGCCATACTTGGCTAAGGCCCGTATGGTAGATTATTACCTTCTCTTAATAAGAGAAGAGAAAAATAAAAGAAAAAATAATAATAATAATAATAATCATTTTATTTCAGGCAATATTTACATTAGTAGATGTTAAATAATGTAAACAGAGGCCCATAGATACATACCTTACAGACTAACATACATATTATAAAGACTTAACTAACTTATACTATTTCGACGTATCGACGACGGCAGGGGGTCTATAGCGTCGAAATACGACCCCCATCGGCCAGAATACAATACAGCCTTGTGGTCCAGAAGCTACTTTGTGTGCTAAATATTGAGCCTACAGTGTGATATTTATTTTTTTATTAAACTGGACTCTTTAGCTGTAGTATTCTTTAGGAAAATGCCAAGCGCTTCGTCGAAATTATTCCTTGGTTGTGATTTATAATTCTAATTTTCAAATATTTCATTATTTTACAACTACAAATAGGTCCTTTAGGCGATGGGCTGACATCCTGTCACTGTCACTATAGCGATACACATTTCAAATCTAAAATTTGCTTTAATATTTGTCAGACGTGGCGAAAATGCCTTTTACTAGGCGTTTTACGCTCTGCCTATCCCGTAAGGGATAAGGGCGTGACTTTATGTATGTATGTAAATATGTTCTCAGTCACAGATAAAATAATACTATACCTACTCTCAGGGGACCTAACTTGTTACAAACTTGATTTTTCTATCTTTGAAGTCCCTGTCACTCACTTGACTGAATCTGCTTTATTTGACATCAACTCAAATGACAAATGCTCTTAAGGGTGGATGGATAGAGACATTAATAAACTAAAACAGTTTCAGTTCAGTGAACAGACTCTTCAGACTTTAATTAATTCTAGATCATTCAAAATTTACACATTGTATTTTGGATACTGTCATATCACACTGTCCATAAACTAGGGTCCAATATATTGAGCGACTTATCGTGTTAGTTGTCGATATATCTTTCGAAGTTGACGTCCTTTATATTCATCCGAATATAAAATGACAAACTAAATTAGGATTTTAATGACACTGCCCACTCGTAAATTTTAGGTTATGATTGTAAATTTATGGATGATCTGCGGTTATTTAAAATTGCGTCAGGTTCCTGTTGTTAGTAATTACGATCATCGACAATTTTCTAGTTTTAAATGTCGTGTTTTGCTCAGTTTGTAAAAGACTAAACTTTATTTTTAAATAAAAAAAATGTAGGTTTAAGTTTTAAAAGCAGTTTAAAAAGATTTTTGCCGCGTATAATATTAATAAAATAATATCAAGCTACTTATATAAAATAGGTTTAAAAACAGTTCCATTTTATGTTTCCTACATTGTAAAGTTATAAGAGTTTGAGACGGAACAAGCTCAAACGGCTTAACCCAATCATGGTATAAGAAGAAATCAATACAAAACTCATAAAAGGAAAATAGTTTTAAAATTCCCCGAGACTATGCTAAGATGGCGTATAATTTACGGCAACTCCGCAATAAAAGTTTTTGTTGCGAAAAGCGACGGCTGGTTTACGGAGGTATCCTTCGGACACATTTGCTCGAATCATAAATTTTCATTAACTCGATATTTTATTCATATAAGCACTATTGTGTCATATTTACGCCTACTAATGACTATTATGTTTTTAATATGGCAATTACTTGTGGTAATGTCTAAGCAGATGTGTCGTTCAATGAATAGTTAGAAAAATAGTATTCTTGGAGCTAATCATGTAGAAAAGGATAAGAAACACATGTAAGTAATTTTCGTTTTGTAATTGGGAATTTGGATAGAAAGCCAAGCAAAGTCAGAGGAACAATTTCGAGAAAATGTTTTACGTAAAATCATTACTTCTTCGCCGTCTGAGAGCCATAAAAAATTCCGTCTCCTTCTAACGCAAGTTTATGAGGAAGGAAATGCGAGATAGCGATATATCGCGCCGGTAGTTTTACGACCTAGCCGAGTGATGGGCTAACACTGGTGGCCAACTACCCAATCTACCTTTGTTTTAGGAAACAACGCCGGACAAAGAAGTTTTCAAGGCTTGTTGTTTGCGTATTTTCTAAACATTCTTTCTCGGCGAGTCCTATCCTATATTTATATCCTATATATATGTCCTTTCTTCCTCTCCTTTAAGGAATATTTCCATTATCTTATACCCTTTTTAAAGGTCACGTTACCAGATAGAGCTATTTAGTGGTTCCTTTCTCACTACAAGGTTCAGGTTTCTAACCTAGGCTATTATCTAGCTAGGCTTTCACATTCAAACAAAGATAGTAATTAGCGGGGTAACATTATAACATAGTAGCAAAAGATAGGGTTTTAGTGACATTCTACGCGGATAAATTTAATCGAATTTTAAATAATCGAGAATTGAGCTGAAGTAGTATTCCTGTCTTGTAGTAAACATTGTTTTGTTTTGTTACACTTTCACGTTCTAACAAATGAGAATAGTCATAAGTTGTAATAATGATGGGTAATAAAGCCGACGCCAATTTTCGATACGAAGAAAGGAAAAATTAGTGATCATAAAAAAAATCCTCTGCTATATAATATTCTTCAGTACGAAGTATTTTAATGCGTAGATTGTTCAGATTTTACTAATAATATAAATTGAACGTAAAGAATATTAAACTTGCCAAGCCGAGGTATATCCAATGACCTACCACAACAACAGACCCATTTAAAAATGGAACACCGGGACGAGACGGTCGTAAACCGACCCTTAGTGATGTCTCTTACATATTTGTAATGATATCGACAAAACTAGTCATTTTATAGATTCATAAATTCAACATCCCGTAAGAGTTCATTACGGTCGGAATCAAAGTACTAGTCGTTATTGCAGAAATACTCGTTAATATGTACTCATCATATTTATTTTATAGCAAGCGGCTTACGTATAAGAAACAACAAGTTCTTAATGCATATTAAAATCAATTACACATAATTTATATTTATATTTGCAAATTATGTAAATTCTGTTTAATGTTAAAACAGTCACTTTAAACACATTTGACTAATTAGCATCTTACTAAAGCCTTTGTAGACACGTTACAAATCACAATAAATCACATCCAGGTACATCACTATTCGATTTGACGCGTCGTCTGAGGGTCATAAAACTTTTCGCGCGTAAACGTCACTATTGACATTGGTTAGCAGCTGTAGCGCTGTAAAGCGACCCTTGGGCCGACGCGCCGTCTAATCAAAGCTATTGATTTAGCGCTGAAAGCGGCCATGACACACAGCATTCTGCGAATCGAAGGTCATCAACCTTTGCTAGAAAACAGATTATGGGATTCGTTTTTATAGCAAATAAAAAACAATAAATATACTTTTAAAATAAAGGTTCGTTTTAAATTCAGCGCTCTACATTTCCAACAAAACTAAGATTACTTTATTTATAGACAAATGTGTATTTGTAGAGTTGTAGAAATAATCAAGAAAATGTGTTCACAAGTCATTGGGGCTTGTTAACAATCGCGCTGTAGACGTTTCTAGAACTAGTCTCGCCCATAAAATCTAGCAGACATTCGTCCAGGCATCCCGTCTGCCGTCGTAAAACCTACGGAAATAGGGATGCCCACCGAGAGAAACTCTCAAACTGTCTGTATCTACTTTTTAATTTGAATTGTTTTAAATAGTAAGTTTTTATTTTTTTGCTGCACCTACAAAATATGCAATACACAACTCTGTGATCCTTTGTTGTTTTCAAAATTTGTCAGACGTGCGGAATCGAATCGGCTGGTATTGTAATAGGTGCTTAGTAGCGTGATTTTGTTGGATGGACAGCTTCAGTTATAAAAAGAAGAAAAAAATAAAATTTTATTTTAAGGAAAATTTTCCCGTTCCAAACATATTTTTTTTTACTTTACTGTATAAAGTCCAGCCACCGTAATAATTATAATCACTAATCACCCTACAACTCTAGGACGAATTTAACGACCGTTTATATTGGCTAGATGGCAACCCTACCCTGAAATAAGCCGTAAAATATTGTCTGAGTATTTGAATTTATCTGTAGCAGTATATGAGCAGGTTAATAGGGAACTTGGTGATTGTTGCTGCTGTAATAACACTACCTGGGGTTCGTGTCTTAAAACTACATGTTACAAGAACAATTTTCATGTACATTGCGTAGCCGGTTGGTAAATTAGTCCTATTGGGATTATTATAAGGTAACTGACTACGCAATGTATAGGAATTGTTGGTACTTCTAAAATTGTAGTCTTATGGAACGTGCGCAGGAGTCTTTTAAGGCCGATTTCGTTCTACATTGTTGGAACGTTGTTAGTCCTTAAAATATTGGTATAACTATTGCTACTGGTTAGCTTGAGTTTACTACTCATTCTTGATCTAGACTAGACAAGAGTTTTGAGTTTTGAGCATTGGGCTTGATCAAACCTTTGTTTGATCATGTCATGACAGTGACTACCCCAGGTCGAATTATTTTACTGTGGTTGCAGTTAGGATTTGGAACCGGCGAGTTGATAACTAGGTATTGTAAAGATAACACATCTAAAGCCTTATACATTCTTGAATATTCTAATGTTTCTTGTAAACTTTGGTTAAGTCTCAAAAAACAAAAACATAGTTCTTTATCTGAAATTTAATTTATCTCTTATCATTTTCCCATTTTCCTCACTACTCTGTTCAAACGCACAAAACGACACTATTGTTTTAATGTAAGCGATAAAGCGGCGAACCGCAAAATGAAATGCATAAACCGAACGCATTACTAAACTTTTCTTTATGGACCTCTCGTATAGTTTGTCATCGGTTTATGATCTATGCATGCTCGTTTTAGTTCGGAACTTAGCTTCACTGCTTCGTTTTAAGCCAGAAATGAACATTTAATTGCCCAATAAAGTGCCTGTGATGGCCCTGGCGACATCTTTTGATGTGATGAAGTGAGTGCAGTGTAGTTGATGGGACAGAGTTGTCAGCTTTGTCGTCCATTGTGAAATGTATTCTAGTTATTGAATAATGGCTGAAACCTTTGATTGTATTGGACCTGCGACAGATTAATTTAAGTACCGTCTGCTGGGTAGTGGTTTGTTGCTGGCTATAATTTCTAAATTGAGATTTCGATCACACATTTCTACAGTACAATTCTACTACCTATAATGACAAAGGAGTTAGTTAAATATTCTACAAAATCAAATGTTCGTGCTTGCGTAGGGCGTTTAAATGGTCAACGGTCAGTAATGTGATAGTCACGTCTATTTCCTTACGATAGAGACTCCCTCTGGTCCAGCCTTATTAATATTAGAGACCACATATAGAAATGACATGAACAACTCATTACAGGCTACAGCATAGAGCACCTGCACAATGCAGGACGCATAATCAAGTTCATGTCTAGCTTATCACTTCCATTATGTTACGACTGTAACTCTTACGGTGGTGGTTGAAATAAAAAAAATCACAAAATTTTGAATAAATCGGTCACCTGTCATTGTCTATCCTGAGAGAACAGAAAGGAAGGGCAACAATTTCGGTTAAGATTTAGTTAAGTCATGCTCTTCACGAATCGATAGCATTATTTGAATTCATCAATTTTATCCCGACCCAACCGGGAGTCGAACCAATAACACTTTTCGTATTCGTAGATGACATGATAAAGATTCGTAGAGGTAGATAACTTGCGAGTTAGTCGCGATGTGAATGTCCTCTGCAACCGGCACCTGTTGCTGTCACGATCAGTTCGACAGTCTCATCCCACTACTCCTGGTTCAAGTTATAAAAGACATTCTGAAGGATTCTAAATTTCTTTGAAGAATTATGGTTTTACTCAATTTGACCCAATTCCCATCAAATAGTTTTTTGGTGTAAGTCACAAGGAAGAGCAATTCAAACTGTTTCATGTTTTTTTAAACCAAAACTGTGGTTTTCGGTTCCCACCTACTTGCACTTCACTTCGTCATAATTTGTCACATTTGTCAAGCCAGTTGATTTATAAATTAATTAAGAGTGCAATTTTTTGTACGCTTTTTAATTTTCCGGGGCTTTTTAATATTCGCCCCGATAATGATAAAGTATTTACAACAAGTTTTATCGAAACAGTTTTTCGTCATCACTAAACTGGTCACACGACTATCCTTTATTTGAATCCAAAAGTTTTATATCATAATCTGCCATTCTCCCGTGGCTTATCCACGTCCTATGCAACAATGTTGCAGTCGCCGCGTACCGACACCTACCCGCCGATTATGGCCATCGTCGTGCCATCTGCATTTTTTGCCCTAGGGTTGCCTCCCGCACTCCCGTTGCTTATGCTTATTAATCGTGTATTAACTGTTTATCCACAATGTTAATTAAGTATGATATTTATTGATTGGTTCTGGTTCAGTATAGGGTTGGCAATATAGTAATGAATTTATTTACTGCCGATCAAAAGTTTTTTATGTTTAGTAAAAGGATCGCAATCTGTGGTAGTGGCATTTTTAGAGTTTTGTATTACCTGTAATATTCATAATTTGGTTCGAATTTCGTGTTCTATCTAACGCATCACAAAAAATCCAACCGCTTTTGGTCGCATGACTAAACACAAAAAATGATCTGTAAAATCCAGTCAGTCTTTAAAAAGAATAAAATAATCTACATTCGGTCTCTACAGGTTATATGCGCACGGCACGCAGCGCTTAAAAATAGTCTGTGGTTATATTGAGTAGTTCAACTAGTACGAGTATTACTGGAATTTTCATTATAAATATTGGAATTTTTTTTATCCAATATTTTCCACAAAATGATTAGGGCAGCCCTAATTTGTCTGCACGCTACTCGATCGTAGTGAGGGGAACTATTATAACATGTGTTTAGTGTTCTCACCGACATCATTTAGAGAAATTGCGGTGATCATTCAGGTCAGATACTGTGTGAGATTAGTATGCAAGGTTTTTAGAAATGACAGTTCAACATTTCGTTCAAACCAATATAATTATTAGCTTCTCTCCCACAATGCGCGTAGATTAACTAATCTAATATTAGAAAAAATCATATTTACACATGATAACACTATCCCTTTTCTAATTATTTCATTACATTTTAGTTTTTTTTTAAAAGAAATGTGTTAGCTGGAGAATCGATACCAATACTACGATAATCAGTACACAAACTTTTACCCACCGAAACGTATGTCTTTAAAACCTTTTTACGAAATACAATCCTCGTCTAAACGAAGTTTATAACAAGAAGCCGCGCTGGCTGGCTGGATCGTCAGGATCACCAGCTATAAAGTGACGCAGCAGCCGGTTTACTGCCCAACTTGGATTGGATCCGTGATAAGGATCCCTGAAACAGCTTCCTGCTTCCTACCGTGTTTTGTTTCTTTTTCCATTTCGTTTTGTAGTTCTTTGTTATTACGAAAGAAGTTTTTTGAATTTAGAATTCAATTAGTATTTGACTTACCAGTTAATCTTGGATGCTATTATTTGTAATGCAATTTATGTGGCCTAATACTTACTATAAAGTCTGTAGAAACTCCATAGTAAAAATGTTTGTGATGTTTTGTATGAAAATGATTCCATCATTGGTACAGGATAGGAACCAACTCTTGAAAAAATTTAATCCCGATTTTAGTATGGAAGTGCCCGATTCAGTTTGTTTAGATTTGCATTAAAACAAATTAATACCTAAGTTACGTACTAACTGTCCAAAATGACACATATACCATTTTCTGTACAAGTGTGAGTAGTCGCAGGGACATTGGCAGAGCGTCTCGGTCGTAAAATTTAACGACGTCTCCCGGCCGACGCCCTACCGGCGAATTTTAATAATTCAACTAAATTACTCACTTCGAAGTTCAAACGTACGAACAAACAGACGCATTTACTGTGTGCTTTGTCATTGCACGCTCTCTGTTCAGTATTATTTATAATCACGCCTTTATTTCTCACGGGTTAGGCATAGGTAAGCAAAAAATGAATGTTTTGCAGTGACAAGTTGTCAGCCCATCACCTAATTTCACTACAAAACGCTATATTTGTTATCGATCCTAGTCCAGCATAGGAGTGATTGTCCGATTTCTATTCATTATTAAACTGTTTGTACAAATATAATAAAGAAGAGGGATAATTTATATATTCTTCAACATGGATTCCATGGAATATTTATTACATCATTGCATGCCATGCCAACTACAACCGTTTTGCAACATGTAGGTAAAATTTTGATTGAAGAAAATTTAAGAAAAAGCTGTGCAAAATTTTTTGTTGACTAATGTTTTAGGATGGCGACTGAATTTAAAAGGATATTTTAATATATGTAGTACAATATTGAAATCTTGCAATGAACTAAAATATATTCAGTAACGCAATAACACGTTGACTACTGGCGTTACAAAAACGCCTTGATAATTGCCGTAACGACAGCTAATCCGGAAACACTCCGTAAAGTTTATAAAAAATAAAACGACTCAACTCAAAGTGAGCTGCGAACAAAAAACTCATTTTTCTCAAAGTTTATCACATCGGTGTTGCGTTTGTCACGCAGTTTTATCACCGGACACTTATAATACTAAAGGAGAAGTGTTTAAAATGACTCGAGTCGTAAATCACACTATACTACTTGTGACTCAATTATAAACAGGCCACCAAGGCACTCAATAGTTCCGAAAAATAATCTATCCTACTCTAACGCAAAGAATGAATCTGTACGTCTTTGTCTGTCTGTAATATTAAGCATTGAACAGATTTTGATGGCTGTTCCGACACATTTAATTTTGATGACGTGTTTTTGTAAGAAAACAAGTATGTCCTCAGTTTTACGACTGGATTGAACGACAAAGCGGCAAAATACTTTTTAGTAGCCATCGTTAAACTTGTCAATTCTTTGTTGAGCACATCTGGATATTGTTCAATGCATCAATAGGCGTGGTAATAACCGTAAACCCCTTTAAACTAAACCGGTCCTATTTCTATGATTTTTCTGACATTTAAATAAGAAAAAATATAGTACTTATTTGACATTCTAAAAAGTTACAGTTTAATTTGAGATTTGATTATTTTCTTAACCTAACATAGATATTATAATTCTTGTACTGCAACCATACAATATAACCTATTTATTTGCCCTAGTGTTGGAAGTTCCCACTTGGAACATAGTTGTTATGTCCGTAGGTACTAAAATAGAGCTAGATGTTCTTTTTAAACGTCTTGAAGACATTTTGAGCTTACCTATTACAGATTAGACACGCGTGCTTTATCTTCCAACGACAGGACTGAAGGCTGGAATATTATCAATGTTTACAGCCTCTTAAACTGAGAACAATGTTACAAAACAAAGTTTTGCTATAGAGTTTTTTTTTTTCAAAATTGTGCAAAAACACACGAAGAGTTCTACACTGATCGTTCAGCGTAGAAACGCTGTTCTCAGTATTTTTTAAAGAACTTATGATATGATATAATATTTGCGTCATGTAAGTTATAGGTAAATTTGTTACGTTGAAAATTTTGTGTAGAGGAATGTCGCATAAGTTTACATAGATGTGGCATGCGACTCGAAGCAAAAAATCACTTCAATATGATCGCTTTTGCTGCCGGCTAAATGTTCTCACTTTTAGCTTCTAAACGGACTTTAACGCTCAAGTGGCTCATATAATAAAGACGGCCAGTCAACGTGTATCTTTATGTGTATGTTACCCAGAGTTATTGAAAGGATACATTGTGTTTTTATGGAGGATTTTAATAGAGAACTAATAGGCGTGTCCACAGCGACCGACACGCGTTAAGAAGGAATAAAATGTTGTTATGTGACTGTATGAAGTGAGATTGAAGGTTTAAGGACCACGTGGTTTCTTTAAACTTCACATAGCATATCTTATTTTTTTGAGTTAATAGTAAGAGCTACTGAAAGTTAAAAGGATGGATTGACATTAACTGGGCATAGATTCACACGTTGACTTCATCATCTTCATCATCAGCCACAACAGTTCATGGACTGACTGCTGGACATGGGCCTGCCCGACTTAATAAAACATAATTTTATTATTTAGTTATGATTTTTAACTTCTAAATCTTCCTGTCATCTGCTCATCAGATTTTCCATTTATTAAATTTACCTTGAAGATAAATACAATCTCATTTTGTCTCAAAGATTTCTCATTCCCAACAAGACAACTCAGACCCTTATAAAATACAAGAATCACTACATTACCTTAAGCTTTCCCGCCCTAATAACAACTCATGAGATGATGATGACAGTAGTGCTACCAACATGAACAAATTGATTATGCCCAGGAGCAAAGAATTTGAGTTACGAACTTATGATGGACCGATCGATCAATTGCAGAACCTACAAAGTATAATTTATTGCTTTTGCATTAAATTTTGGACAGTAATTTTCCAAAGGGTAAAAAAAACAGTCATTATTTAAGTGGTTGTTGTCGATTGTGGTGCCGGTTCGGTTGAAGACACAACTTATATTATTTAAGTTTGATTATGCTACTTTCTAAAATAATAACAATGAGACACAAATACTTACAACAGTGCAATCCTGTCAATGTGACGTTTAGCGCTTAAAACTAGACGACACTATCTAGCCATCTTATTTTAGGCGTGTGACGTTATTTCTATCTCTATATTACTCAAATTTTTGAAAGTGAAATGACCAAACTAATGTAAGTTAGGTTGTGTCTACAACCGAATCGGCACCAATGTTTAAGTTGATTTTCACCTTCACTAAATTGGGCAGAGAATTCCTTCGCCTTCACCACTCATGACAGTCCACAGCTTGACATGGACCTCCCCCACTTTGGGTATGAGGTATACAACGTGTAACAGAAAGGGTATATGCATCGAGAAATGTGTGAATCTACCCATGAAACTGAACAACTTTCCCTAAGGAAATTAGGTCGAAAAACGAAAAAAAAAAACGTGACCTTTCATACTAAATGCATCAGCTGATAGCGTATTTAGTATGGGAAGTCATTTTTTTTTTTTCGTTTTTCGACCTATGTTCCTTAGGGAAAGTTGTTCAGTTTCATGGGTAGATTCACACATTTCTCGATGCATATACCCTTTCTGTTACACGTTGTATAAGATATGCTTACCAACTTTTGGCTGAAAGATATTATAATTTAAATGATATACTAATGTAATGGGAAAAATGTCTGTCAAATTTATAGTATGTTATGCATTCGACAGATTGTCAGCCCATTGTCAAAATCGCGATACACGAAATTCGAGTCACTTTCTTAGCTTTTATAGCATGTTTACTTATTTCTTTTTCGCATCCAGCATCCAAATATCTCTAAGCCCTCAGCTTAAACAAAAAAAAAACTAAATCTTTATCCAAAGATATAAATAATTTTGGTATGACTTGCGTTCAAAAGCTCTGCGACTATGATTAGAGCTTTAAAGCTGATTGTACACTGGCTACATTGCAAGTGCGATTGTAAATACGCAGCCGCCGGATGCCGGCCAACAAACATCGCTACAAATCATAATCGAATGGCTTCTCGGGAAGTTTAGGACGTTGACACATCGACGGGCAGATTTCTAGGAGTAAACTAAGTATTGGCTTTCGTAAAAAAAGGAAAAATATTTGATCGCTCAATCATAATATAAAACATAAAACACAATTAACCTGGTACATTAGAATACTAGAATTCATTGCTCTACATATAAATATTTATCTTTTTTAAATGTTTTTCTTTTTCCTTATATCAAATAAATATATATACTTAGCATTGGGAGCAAAAACTACTCAAAAATAATAATATTTCAATTAATTTAATTAACATAAATTTTCTCGGTTCTTTTGTACGATTCTTTAAAATGCATTTCTGTAGAATGCTTTGTCTGTTTAATGTGACGTTATTGACGAGTTAATGCCTTTCTTGAAAACAAAAAATTTATTCAATTGATTGATTTTCAATAACACAACAAAAACCGCAATTTATGTTGTACCTATTTACATCACGTTTCGCCCCAATTTAGTTTTTTTTTTTTTTTCAAAAGAACGGACAAAGTACTCGTGAGTGACCTCGAGCGAAATTACAACTTTGTTCTTTTTGTATTCGAGACTTCGGGTGATTGGTATGCGGAAGAAAAAAAAAGGACTGGAATTCGGTTTTTTTTTTTAAAGCTTTTTTAATCGTACAATGTCCTACCTTAAGGATACATAAAGCCACCAATATTTAATATCGTCCTCAATACTATGATGTCAGGTTGTGCTACGAAAAAAAATATGCAATTTCGGGGTCTTTATCCTGTAGGTGCTTCGCTTTACCAGCTCCGGTCCGGTCTCGCCACGTTGTTTTGGAAATAAACGCCGAGGTCCGGTCACGCGCGCGTGCTCCTAACGTAAACAGCGGCCGCGCCAGTGTGCACGCAGCTTAGTAACAAAGAAATGATTTGTCACATGCACGGGTCGCCGATATGTAGGTACAAATACAATATACAGTGTGTCCAATAAGTCATGGATAATACGGATAGGGGAGAATCTGCGCATGAATCTAAAAATTATTTCTTAGCAAAATTTTCACGAAACATGAAAAAAGAAATTTGGGTCTCCCATAGGTACCTACTTAATCTGACTTTTGATAGGTGATTTTTTTTTCATATTTCGATGAAAAGTTACTAATCTAGTATTATCCATGACTTATTGGACACTCTGTATACTTATATAAAGGGTCTCAGGAAGCTTTACTGTCTCTGTGGAAGCTTTCGATCCAGAAGTCCCAAGGGCGAAAATCAAATTTTCATCACCATATTTTTTTAATTTTGTGTTACAAAAAAAGGAGCCTCCTATTTTATCTCTCAACTAGAATCTAATAAGAAAAAAAAATCTAAATTTTGTCGATCTGTTTAGGCTAGTAGATATTTTAATGATGAATTAAACGTAACATTTAATTTTTATTTTTCGCGGTTATCTTCACTGTAACCACGGTTTAATTATTTTGATGAATTTATCATTCTGAGACCCTGTATGTTGTATTGGGTGTAGCTTGAGCAGCTTTTAAACTGCTTCAGAGTGCACATACGCATAAGAAACTTGACGAAAGAAAGAAATAATTATCATCTAATTTTGCATTACACATGGCCTTAGTAATTTGTATTGATATATTTCTATTGTTGATCCTTACAAATGCATAACTGAATTATGGTGTCGTTTAAAATTAGCCTTGTTATTTTCTCTAACTACAAAATTACGTATAAAACGTGATTTTAGCATTATCAAAGTGACCTAAGATATTTCCATAAGTATTTCTAAAATAACGCAAAATATCTAACATGCTCAATTTCAGTCTTGGACTTACTTAGTAGGTACATTAGAAGCATTAGTAGTATGTAACATTTCGGTTTTCTTAATCATTTTAAAACAATGGATCATTTGCGTATACATTGTACGTTTTCATAAAACTTGAAACATTACAAGAGTATTACCAATGAAGTAATCTAATAGATGTTTAATTACAAAAATTGGTATAAAATTAATGTCTATCTAGAGTAAAAACAAATGCTCGCTTGCTCCAATAAGTTTATTTGTTACTCTGTGGTCCATTATTGCGGGATAATTGCAGATATTGGCTAATATGTAGCAATTTCGATACAAATTTATAGATATTACCTACTTTACTTATTAATAGATCGGGTTACGATCGTTTTTTTAATTTATTGACTATAACTATGTTATGTAAGTAAGTATGATGAAATATAACTAACATTGTACACACACTTTTGTTTTCATTCGAAACAAATTTTAAGCCGATCTCGTTTCTTGATAACAAAATACTCAGATCACAGAATCATACTTACAGAGTATAAGCCAATGGGCGCTTTTCCACTAGACGGCACCGCACCGGTAACGGCGACGGCACGGTCCGTCGACGGTATCGTGGATGAGATAATGTATGAAAATCAATGGAATTACATGACACCCTTTTCCACTTGCCGGCACGGCACCGGCACGGCATGTCATCGATTCCCATAGGTATTGTCACGTGATCGTCGCCGTGCCGGTGCCGTGCCGTCTAGTGGAAAAGCGCCCATTGAAGTAGCATTTCCAAAGAAGCTAGATAGTTACATTAGTGTAAGTTGGTGTAAGGCAGCAGCTCTTCCAGTGATTGCTTTATGGGTTTTCAGAACGGCTCGTACACTTCTTGAGATTTTAACTTTTAATAACATTACCTGTCATAAAATACAGGATGTGGTCCTCCCATCAAGAACATGCTTCAAATGTGTACTAGTTTGATTGTATTGAGCTTACAAAGGGTGCTCTATTTCGTGCATTGTTATTTCTGATTTATGCTTGATCGATATGATTTATTTGGAAACTGTTACACATGACGGTAATATTAAATATTGAATTAACTTATATATATTATTTCCCACTTGTTGTCACATACTCACATCACTAAGATACTTCATCACGCGAAATAAAGCCTAAAGTATATCAAACAAAATATCATCATCATCTTCCTAGCCTTTTTCCCGTAATTCACGGGGTCGGCTACCTAATCTAGGGGATTGAACGAGGGCACTGGTTTTTACACAGAGCGACTGCCATCTGACCTCCGCAACCCAGAAGGGAAACCAGGCCCAATCCTAGATTAGGTTACACACAACCTTTGAATTTCTTCGTAGGTGTGTGCAGGTTTCCTCACGATGTTTTCCTTCACCGTAAAAGCGCCGAATAAACGTACATATGAAATTCGAAAACCGAAAAACACATTGGTACGTGGTGGGATTCAAACCGCGACCTCCTGCACAGAAGGCCGCGGCCCTATCCACTACACCATCCGAGCTACCAAACAAAATATCATTTGCCAAAAACTCGGTTAATTGACCGACTTTATAGGCTTCAAAGATGAGCAACATAAGTCGTAATTTAGCCAAATGCGTATTTGACGAGATCATCCTGTAGACGCTTCAGCGAACTTATACAGGGTCTGAGTGGTCGTAAACCGGCAGTCTGGAGATATAAACCCGATCGCTATAAATTAGGGAATTAGACTGTGTATGACAGTGGGTGTCCGATGCTGTGAGTGATTTGGAACTTTGTTTCTCTGCAGAATCTTGTGGGTGGAAGAGTTAAGCTATAAGTTGCCAAGGTGGAAAAATTTACTTCGCAAAACGTCTTACGACATTTTCTCGAAATTACCCTTGGTGCTATCAAAATGTTTTTTTTTTTTAAATGTCCCTTGGTAGCAAAACGTTCTTTCCGCCTAAATAATATCTCTTTTAGATAGGTTTTGGTCCTAATAAGGTGCGTCAACTAAAACGACTTAGATTTTTTTGATGTTTTAGTTTTACATTATATACCAGTGTGTTGATATGGGTTTACAACAACACAAAGTTACTGCCCCCACTGGGAATTAATCCGGGGAGCTCTATGGTTCAGCAGTTGCTGTGATAAGAAAGTGTAATTAATTTCAGTGCATCTGAGGTTTCTGGGCGAGCTCCATCGACTCTGTGTCGGTCTTCGCTGGCTACTCTAGAGACAGAAGCAAACCAGTCATCACTTTTTGTATAGGCCTTCGTAATGTTTGTTTTGTTGGTGAATTTGACTCTACAATAATTAGTTTTTTTTTGTTTCAGAGCAACCCACCCACTACAATCATGTGCAATTTTCTTTATTCCCTTGTGTAGGTATATTGAGTTATAACAGCTGATTTTCGCGGAACACCCGTCTAAGGTCTGAGCCATAAACCTAAGTGGATGCAGCGTTTACTACCGCTTTTATGCATCTTCGCATAACTTCGATTAAACTATGCAATGGTGTCGATTCAGATAGCAGATGACTAAAATAAAAAAAAAAGGAAAATACTGTAAATATTTAGAAGAACAAATTTTAATTCAGTCAAATCAAAATTGCTGAAGGTAAGTCGTGATGTGAAAGGATACCGAATTGAACTACTACGAAGTGTTATCAAAAAATATTTTTTTCAATGAATTCTGACTGCACAAAAATAAGTCGTCGATAATCCGTTAATTTCTGTTCTCTCACGAAACATAATTACAGGTTTGGTCTTATTTTAGTTATGTCGTCGTGTGCCCGAATCGACCCCAATGCGGGTATAACACTGCTAAATTAAATTTCATCTGACGAGCTCGGTAAGCTATGCAAACTCGTAAGTTACACTCGCCGATATTCATTTAAAGTGGTTTATTCTATACTTTTTACGAGCGAAGCAAAGTGTTCTCAAACTTTGCAACGTTTATGGCTAAGATTACGGTCGAATCAAATAAAATTTATCTTAGTAGTATTCAAATACCGTTACCGTGTGATGACTGGTCAGAAACTGCTTTGTGCATAATAGCACCACAGCAGACCTTCCCGTGGTTGTGCTAAAAACAAATTAGTAACTAAACTAACTAAACCCAGGGGACGGCAGGCAGCTCATTCAGTTTAAAACTCCAACTATAGAAGATAAGGGGTATGCCTTGCTCAGGTACGAGTAGTTTCCCTAGTTTCCATCGGTTCTCATAATATATGTATTGTTCCGTTGCAACTTAAGTTACTCTTCGTTTCATACTAGTTTTCTGTATTCTGGATTGGTTTCTATTCGATCGATTGTTTTTATTTTGCTCTGCGCGTTGTATGACATACTTATTCGATACGGGGAAAGTTAGTTAGATTAGGTCCGTCTACGATCGTTTAAAAGGCAATAAATAATCATTATTCCTACTATGTTTGCCATGGACCCCCCATAAAGCCTTCTTATATACCTACCTACCTCCCTACAGTTTGAGAGCCGCTGGCGTACCGTCTGTGATTGGCACTATCCGGAATAAGTTCACTTTACGATCGGCTAACCTTAAGGCAGTATAAAACTTCCGCAGTCTTAAAGTTACTGCATTGCATAGTTTTATTTTTTAAAACTCAGTCGAAATTCAGACCAATTACGAAATCCATCTTTATTTCATAGGGAATATTTGTAGCGGCTTATTTGTTCTTGTTGAACGGAGGCTTATACCTCGACGTTTCTTCCATATACGGCGGTTCTTATCAGGACGAGCGCATTTCGTGAAATTCGGTGGTCTCTCTATTATGTATCGTAGTTTGGTTAGGATAATGCAGGATGCGATTACCTACTTACATGTAAGACCTAATTTCTCTCTTGTCAGTTGTTTTGTTTTACCAGAAGTAATGTTCAAAGGAATAGAGAATACGTCTTGCTTGCGCAAACTGTTTCTCTTGACCACTATAAAAACAAACTCCGCACAGATACTTAGTTATTTTAACGGATTTGGTTTCCACCACCGAAAATCGGAATGCCTATTTGTTAAAGTGGTTCTAAACTTTGCTAACCACTTAACAGGATAATCTTCAACAATATATATTTTTTTCTTTTGGTTCAAGCGCGCCAACATGTGAGCCGCTCGTAAAACTCACAAATACTAATCTAGGTCATTTCCAGTCGTAAAGTTTACGGCCCAAAATGTCAATTTTGCAGACTTATTTCGTCTGAGCCCTTTCTTGGAACTATTCCCACCATTTTGGGGATCAATTATGTTTGGGTTTTACTTATTTAACTTTATTTTTATTTCTTTGTAGTAAAGATGATTATTATTCATGGGACCGATTAAAGTGACATGAAACTTCATAAATTTTGTCGATTTAGGATTAAAATATGTAATTTATGGCTTTAGCCGTTTCAAATTGAATTTTAAGGATTTGTTTTATCTTCAGTAATTAATATATTATGGGAAAAGATGTTGAGAAAGACCACCTATATTTTATTCAAATAAAACTTAAAACCGATGGTGTGTCCTAATCCTAAATCACAGAAGAAGCAGAATAGAGAGAAGAATTAGGCAATAAGGACTGCGACAGTTCAGTTGGTAGAGGGAATCATCATAATCATCAGCATTATCAGCCCTCATCCACCCACTGCTGGGTATAGGCCTCTCCTCTATTGCGCCAAACCTCACGGTCCTGTGCCAGTCTCATCCAGTTCTTTCCTATTAAGTAGTTTGACTATGTTATCGGACCATCGGGCTGGTGGTATGCCCACTGGCCTTTTCACTCCGATTGGCCACCACTCTGTGACTTTTTTTGTCCACCGTCCGTTATCGCTTCTAGCCAAGTGTAAAGGGAATGGTGCTTGTTAGTTGTAATCTTGCACACGTCAAATTTATTAAATCTCATATTAAAGAAAAATTATAGGGTAAGAGCGTCTAAAGACAGTAGACTTTTTTGCTTAAAGAAGACTACTTATTTCTGTGATTTGTGTACGAAGAGTGGTAAGTATACCAACCACTGTTTCAATGCAATCAAATTTCTTTGATACAAGTCTCAATGTCACCCATAATGTTTTATACAAAGAGGAACAATTTCGACCAAACGTAAATTAATTTGAGAAGACCATTATCGAATGTAGGTGGTTATACGCCATTGTTGTGTCAGTCCCCTTCATACGAGTAATTTTACAATAACACCGCGTGTTTCCACAATTTTATCCGATTGTCCTACTAGTAATATTAGACGATGTTTCTCAAATAACTGACAACTTATGTTTAATAATATTCGTGTAATGAGGGATTGATTTACATTTAACGCCACTAATGTTTGAGGTATAGCTGTAAACATGACTTGAGAATGTTACTATAGCGAAACTAATTTATCAAGACCCATGTTTCAGTATAGGTTTGTATGAGATGAGGGGTCGTGATATGGATTAATGTTTATATTTGAGATGCAATGTATGTGGCGGAATGAGCGATGGTTTGATCATGCAACGCGGAGATCAATAATAAAATCTTGTTCTCACTACTTTGCAGAAATCCATATTACACGGGAACCATTTTACTTACATAATTGTGTATTTATTAAATATTCTTTGCAATGGAACCGATAGCGTAACTGGTAGACAAAACAAACTATATTATGTAGGTACATACATACATACATATAATCACGCCTTTATCCCTAATGGGTTAGGCAGAGCGTAAACGACCCAAACAAAGGTTGTTACGCCTCGTCTGACAAGTTTTGAGGGTTATTTCAGATAGACCTGTATATTGCTATAGTGACAGGTTGTCAACCCATCGCCTAAATTACAATACTGGAACCCTCAAATCCCTTAGCTGATTTTTACAGCATGCCCGGGAGGAGATGCAGCTGGAACATTCTATGTTTTTCTCCCACTCCCAGTCCAGCATGGAAGAGTCGTTAAGTAATCACAAATTCAGACATTAAAATCTCCTAACTACTCGTACGGGTCAAAGCTCAAAGTGTCTGAAAACTTCACATTATTATCAATAAAATATAATAATTTAAGCCAAAGTTATAGTATGGGGAATAACCAATAATACAGGGTGGTCATAAAACTTGGCGTTAAAAAGTTCCACAGTGCGAGTATGAAGAAGCTCGTAAATATTGTTTGATGCGATTTTTTAACGACTTGTACGGAATGCTTTTGCTGTACCATTTTTGATTTACACGAGTAGGTAGGTATATTTGATTAGTTGTTCGAGCTTATGAGTAATACAGAAAAAAAAAAAACACATCGCGGTTTTGATTATCACCAGGGATACACAAAGTTGATATTATCAATGCATCACTTTATGAGATTGTACCTAGTTTGATTAGGACAAGGCAGGCTGAACCATGTGATTCGAAGGGCACGTCACGTCATGCACGTTGTTGTTACCTGTCGCTGTCTTTGTTTGAATTATCAAAATTCCACGTCACATCAGAAACAGAACGTTATCTCTCATCGGTTTATTGTTTAATAAGTTGTTGAAATCCAATTAGCATGCAATACAGTTTTGTTCCCGTTGTTGGTAAGAAATTATGAAATAATTATAGGCAGCATAATTGTGTCTAATTGTTTGTTTGTCTATGCACGCATATGCGAATGAAGACATTGAAAAACTATCAAAGATATTCATATCGAACTAGTAGGTGCGGTAGTGCGTTACTCGCTAAATCGTATGCATTTTTCATCAGCTGAGATAGAATTACTTTAATCAGTAAAAAAAAAGCTGTCCAAGAGCGAGTCAGACATGCCATCATAGGATTCCCTAGCCATTGTAAATGTAAGTAAGACGTGACGTAGGTACCTACTAACCTACCTATATTAGAAACAATCTATGTTATGTGTAGGTTATCTATTTACAAATTTAAACCATTACACTTTTTTTGGCAAATAGTTATATTAAAACGGAGTTATTTCAATATACATACATACTATCACGCCTTTATCCCTAATGGGGTAGGCAGAGCGTCAACGACCCAAACTAAGGTCGTTCCACCACGTCTGACAAGTTTTGAGGATAGTTTATAATAGTATATTGCTGCAGTGACAGGTTGTCAGCCCATTGCCTAAACTACAATTTATACTGAAACCCTCGAATCCCTTAGCTGGTTTTTATAGCATGCCCGGGAGGAGATGCAGCTGGCACACTCTATGTTTTTCTATCGCTCCCAGTCCTGCATTGAAGACGATTTCTTCAATATTTCTGAAACTATATAGGTCACACACAGTTTATAGGTCACAGTCACAAACTATGACTAGGAACATGTCAAAGTTTTTAGAGGGAACTAGGCGACCACGGAACCCTAAAAACAACTCAGTTATTCTGATGCAGCGCTTGAGATGTTATTATAATAATATGCGACAGAAATAATTTATCACAATATTTTGATTTTCTCAATAGCATTGAATACATACCAATACCAATTCATAATTTTAGTCTGCTAATGTTTTAAATAAAATATCTACATTATACCTTGTCCTTAGCTGTCAGGATCTCCCTAATTATATATTTTTACGTTTTTATGAGTTACTCAATCGGAAAGCGCGTAGAGTGAATGATGCAACGCGTTCTGCATGCAACAGTGCAATTGACTCTCTCTTACCGTACATGGATAATTGCATTTGATTAATTGATTCATTATTTCCAATCATGAAAACGGCCTTGGTAATAAATTTGCATTCAGCAAAACGACACACGTTAAAAAATAATCATATTTCGCTAGCCCTTATCCCATTACTTGGAATGGAATCAGAGCAGTAAGTTTTCCACTTTCTTTCATTTCTGTTAAGTGTCAGCCGTCTTTTAAACAATCACAACATTTATTGGACTTCCTCTTTCAACAGTTAAAAACCATTGCCATATTTTAGCACATTCAACTGTCAGTTAAACAGTTAGCAGTAATGACATCTATTGAGAAAATAATTTACAATATGTATAATTTAAACTGTCTTAAGAATAAAAAAAAACTTGTTGTTGCGTGTTGGCATGGAAACCGCCGTCACGTGGAGGTGTCCACTACATTTGTCTCGTCGTTCGATAATCACCGTGCGCAGGAGTTGACACCGCAGATCTAGATTGTAGTAGAACACGCAAACGCTTCAATCCGTTTGAAAAATAAGCGTGTTACTTATCCGTACCTACTGTGAAAAATAATATAAGGTACTTTAAATGCTTTATCCTAAAAACATTTTCACTCTCAAATCTAAAGTTAGCTGTCATTCAACTAGTTTATCAACTTATTGTTAATAAATAGATTAGAAGCTCTCGACCAAGACCTATAATCGCAACAGAAACCAAAAGCAGACCAAGCAGACAGGCTTTTGACGAAATCATAACTGCATTAATATTAAAAGGAGTATTTTTGGTAAGGTAAGGCCGACTTGCAGAATCTTCCTTTATTAGTCCCAACCTCTTTAAAATAAGTACAAGACCACTTGGACAAGTAAATTGCCTGTGACAATTAATGAAAGAGCCACATACGTTTTACGCAGTCTAAAGTGTCATTGTTGTGGGTGGTATTCTCATGAGTGAAAGTGTGATTGAAGCTTTCTTTTTGTAAAGCGGTGCGGCGTCTCCTTTACCGTTGCAATCTGTGGGCATATTGTTAAGTTTTGCAAGAAGGGTTTTCTTATTATGAGACAAAGATTTCAATTTATCAGTTATCTTCTGGCCACTTTTGGTTGCTAAGCGGTAGAGAAACCACAGGATGCCCGTAGTACTATTATTAAGTGGTTATAATCAATACGCTATTTGCCTACTAGTCAAATCAGCAACTTTTTATTATAATTGTATAGTAGAACTTTGTTAAGGAATACTTAAACGTATTTAATAATAATAAACAAGCAGCTAGGTTTCTTTGTACCTTGAAGTGATCAATTACCTAACTGCTTCATTATAAGAGGACGCTGAAATACCTGAATTATTCATTATGATAAATCAATCGTAGTAACAGACAAATTAAATTAATTATTGACTTTGTCTTTCATTGAATAGCAAGTACACCTCTACTTTAAATTTCAATGTTACTTATTAACTTCGGGCAAGAAGATGGTGATTCGCAATTTATGTAGCTTCTTGGGAATTGGTTTAAGGCTCGTATTTATAAAGCGATCTTAAGTTTGAGAGCAATATTAAGTGTGGATTTGACAGGCCGTTTTGTACTGAAATAACATTTCTGATACGAACTCAAACTCGCTGTCACTCTTGAGAGCTGATTATAAATACGGGCCTAAGTGTTTTTTATTCAGATCAGTACAAACGATGATGTTGAAGAAGAATTTATTCGATGAATACGTCTTAACTTGTTATTGATTGATTGATTGATCATCTTAGTTTTTGTAAATCCGCAAGTCGTGATGATGTTATTAATATGATCGATTTAAACTGATGACAAATGTCTACATCTAGGCAGCAGTTGACAGACATGCTAAAATCGATACAAGAACCATAATTTGTGTGAAAGTTTTTCCTATTATACATAGTATATTTTTTTGTTATCCATCCTGTCAAGTAACTGAATTATTAGTAACGATATTAACGTGAATCGAACCCAGGACCTCCGGATCGAGAGCCCAAGGCTCAGACAACTAGAACACGGAGGCAGTTATCCATCAGTAATAATCACAGTTTTTACAAAGTCATTGGATACATTTGGAGAAGCTGAACATGACATTTTTGAGTAACAAAGTCGCAAAACTGAAAAGTAAAATGATCATGTCAGAATCTTTTTGAATTGACATGGTATCTTATATCAGGTTACATACAGCAATCACACATGGTCAGTTGAATTGACTCAAACCGAACCTGACATAAGAAGCAGTGTCTTGGCCAGGGCCGGCCCAGCAAGTTTCATAAAAGTATTTTTGACTTAAGAAGTGCCGTTATTGACAGGGACGTATTTGGAAATGTTATTTTTATAGGTCTTTAAATCTTTATATCATTTACAGTTTATAAATTATAATATTACAAGTAGCTTTCCTCCCCGTGATTTATGTTAGCCCAGCAAAATTATTTTATACGTTTATAGGAATATAAAGTAAAAATCAACAGACATAGAGAGCTATTTTAGCGTTTATAGTATTTGTATGAGTTACAGTTTGTGAAAGTACAATGAAATACATAGATTTAAACATCATACGGTTGCCATTTATTCACAAATAGATTGAAATAGAGGTAAATATTAAATAATTTAGATGTTCTCAGAATAAACGTATAAACGCACGTGTCGCGCGGTTGCGCTTTTGGAACAGAATTCGACGTAACATGAGTCACTTCTGATTATTCACCGAAACTATTGAATTTGCAGCGACTAGATTTAAGTACTTATTTTCTAGAAACACCGCGTCTCTTTGTCTCAGAAACTTCTGGATTCTATTGATTCTTTGCTAAATATCATAGACTCGTATAAATAATCAGCTCTCGTGTCGAGACTGACAGCGATCGACCGAGGTCAAATCAGAAATATGAAATTAAAAAAAAGTACAGACTGTCCTCTTAAATCTATACTTATGTAACTCTCAAGTTTGAGGTTATTTTATTAATATGAGCCTTAGGTAAATATAAAGCATACAGCAAAAAAAATACAGCAAATATTGTCGAGATAAACATTGTAGCTAATGTCATAATAATTCATGTTATCTTTTCTTTTACCCAGTACGTAATAGTAAGTAGATATAAATACGAAAGTACAGACCTACATTGTGAAAGGAACAAAAAATGCAAAGCATCCTTCGCTAAATACGTATAAATAACGCATTCTAAATTTATTGAATTATTGTTTTTAAGACATCAAAAAATACTCATTTTAACTTGTTTTCTAGAAATTACCGGACCCTAGAGGTTAAAAATATATTTAATTACGACAATAACATTGTATCAAGCAAACGCTATCTAGTCGTAAAGTCTGGTATTAATTTTAATTAATAAATTATTGGAAGAAACTACTGACATTTATTTATAGCACTAACAGCGCTGTAAAAGTTTTATTACAGCAATGCAGATTAAAACTTGTTGCTGGATACGGCCCTGGAGAACTGGTTCGCAACATTGTTGCCTGCCTGCAGTACTTAATTGTTTTTATTTATTATTTTTTATCTTGCGCGGCCAGTTGGTACTTTTTATTGTACATTGGTTGGTATTTGTAAACATTTCACTTATCAATAAATTATAGATTTTAATTTAGTACTTAAACGTATTGCCAGAAAAAAATAAACTGAATCATTCGTGCTAAACAACCCAAACCGGTTATAGTTATAGAAACGTCATTCCAGTTTATACTATTGTACCTACTTGACGACTGGCCTGTAGTATGAATGTCTAGTACTCTTCCAAGGGTTAAAGTACGTAGAGTTATCGATCGATACCAAAATGGTTGCAACTTAAAATAAAAACAAATTAGGAAACTACATAACATAGGGTTGTAACAAAGTTATTATCAGCTGTTTCGATATTTGAACCTCTGCCGCGTTGCAAAGAAAATAATTTTAATAGTTGCAAATCACGTTGGTATCGATAACTCCACGTTGTAAAAATGCACTTTAGGTAGGCACATAATATTTAAAAGAATAAGTACCATTTTTGTTGCAATCGCCATAATATTAGAAACTGTGATCTAATCTAACATGAATTATTTTGTTTTTCAGTCGGCGCGTGAAGACTCTCCCGAGCCGCCGCCGCCGTCCACGTCGGCAGGGCCGGCTGGGGGGTCGTAAGCGCGGGACCGACGCCCGGCGCGGGTCACCAGGCCCGGTCGCAGGGCCACGCGGGGGCCCCGCCCCAGCGAACCCCGGCGCGGGCCACAGGACTGCTCTAGTGCTAGATCTGTGTATAATACGTGTTACACCAGTGGACATTGTACCTTTATTTTTGTTTTGTTTGTCGTTTAAGCGTTAATGTTATTGAACTGCGAAAGATGTACACTGATTTAAGGTTTTGTATTTTGACTTTGTTGTTGTTCTTGTATCTCTAAGAGTTGGATAACGCTTTGTGATAAAATAAAGTATAAACATGTAAAGAAATATTTTTTGTTGTTGCAAATGAAGGCCAAAGTTATAACATATAAGTAAGAGGTAGGTAAGGTAAGTAGCTGAAAATGTTCTTTATAATATTTTCCGGATTAAAATTTAATGAGTAGCACCAAGCTCGCGCAAAACTGACTTCTTTAGTGTTATTCTGTAGTCTTTACTTTTCCATCGACTGTTTTTGATACATGACTTACGAGATACAAGAACAACATAATTCACCTGCATCAAAATATTGTTTGATAATTATGTACCATATACCTGTAAAGCCTTCCAAAGGCCCCATCCCACAAGTCCCCTGGATACAACTCTGTTCATCAATTAATAATAATGAAAAAAATATTTTGAAAAAAGCATTCTTATATAAATCATGATTTTACTTTTTGCCATCTACGTATCCGTAATTTGATTAGAGAGGGAGATATTATTAAAACCATAGTGGTAATAATTAAATTGACAATCTACTGAAATTCTAGAAACAAAATGCGTGGTATAAACTTATCTAAATCGAATAGGTAAATGGATATAATACCGGGAAAGTTTGAACAAGAGAAAAGTTTCGTCTTAACCTGCATCCATTTTCAATGCCAAGTTTGATCGATAACTGTGTAGCCAAATTGCACTAAATGAGAAAGAAACATTTCACTATAAATACCTATTTCCTCATAGCAATCATTAGAGCGTAGGCATTTGCTACGGGTCGTAGAGCTTGCTACGTTTTTTTTACAAAGTACTTTTTTGCTACAAAAGCTACAAACGCTGGAAATTACTAGGTATGACCTGAAAATACACAAGTGGAAAAAATTAGATATCAGTCATAAAAAAAGTTTTGAGTACATTGTTTACTTCGTTGTGCAACAATAAATATGTTTGTTATAAATATGTTTGTTGTAAATATGTTTGTTGTGGTAAATAATTTCATAGACGTAATTTTATTTGGAGTCGATGGTCAAACGGTCAAACTATGTATCTTTCTGAAAAAAAAAAATGGCTGTTACCAACATAGTACCTACCTATGCATTTACTTTTATATGACCGCGCTTATGGCAATTCTCATTAGCTTGCCCATTACAGCATAAAACCTAATAAATGTAAAAATGCAGGCTGTATAAAGGTACAGTCCAAGTAAAGTACAGTAAACCGACCAACCGACCTAAAACCGACCCGCTAGCCATTCGCTCTGTAAAGTTGCATTCTGTGTCTATAAAACGAGATTTTTCATTCACCAAAATTGTCTGGACTAAGAAACTGAACAACTTTCTCTATGGAATATTATATGTCGAAATATAAAAATAAAGGTACTCCCACATACAATGAGTCGAACAGCTGACTTCTTTTGTATGGGAAGTTTTGAAAAAGTGCCATTTTTTTCATATTTCGAGTTATGTTCCAGAGAGAAAGTAGTTCAGTTTCATCTACTATGGTTTCATGTTCTAAACACGCCATTAATTTGGTGAATGAAAATTCTCGCTAATAGGACGGATTACAGTCTTTTTATAAAGACGTCGTACTATTGCTTACTTTTGCTGTGGTAGAGGTGTATAGTAGGAGGTGGGCGGGGCGAGTGTAGCTCCGCCCACCCCGCGCCCCTCCCCCCGGCCTCGCGAGCAACCTACTTTCTAAACCCGACTTGACTAATCTCTGGCTGAGTCTATAAGGCCTCAATACACACGCTCGACTCGACGCACACGCTCAACGATCGGCCAGGTCGTTAAAACGCAGGCTTTGGTAAAATCATACCGTGATTTTTGATTTATTTACCGTATCATTCTGTAAAAAAAAACTACGTATTTAATTGTAATAATTTTATTACGGAACCAATGTCGTGACATCCAGATGATTTTAAATTAGAGCTTATATTTATTTGTCTGTCCACTGCATGATGATTGCTGACAGCTCACATAAAAATATTTTTTTGCATACAGCTTGTATAACCTGTTAGCAATCATCATAATAGTAGACGGTCTATAAATAGAAACAACGCAGATCCTACCTAGGTACAACCTTTCTCACGCCATCAACGCTTCTTGTTGCAGACTCATGGTTTGGATGAAGCTTCAATTTGTGAGCTTTTGAGATTACACCTGTTATTGACATGTGAATTCTTATATTACAAAAAATTTGATTTCCTTTTTTAAATCGGACCACAGGTATTGTATGGAGCAAAATGTGTGGCATACGCAAGGTTTATTGACAGTAAAATAAATAAAGAATAGGCTTGTCATATTTATCATCAGCAAGAGTAACTTCAACAAAAAATTGGTAAAGGTTATCCTGAGTTTATTCGTCCAAGTAGTTTGATTATTCCTCAAGTCCATCCACTGTTGTCTACACCCCGTATAATAACTAATTATTATTCACTTGTTAAAATTACACAATTTATTTGTGTTTAGATTAGAGATGCAAAATATTTTCGAGCACTATTTTAACGTTCATTAAATTTAATATAACGCGATGCTAAGTGTTGATTCATTCCATCCATTCCCTTTTCTCTCATAGATTCATAGACATTATGTGATAATAATTGAATTTCATGATTTGATTTGATCTCACTGGTTTTTAAAATTTGTTATTATTTTGATTTTAAAAATTCATTACATTACAAATATTATTATAAGTATTAAAAAATAAAACATGTAACTTTTTAAATTGTAGTTTGATATCACTAGAGGATAAAATATTGTAAGGACATGCATATTTTTTTAACATAGGTGAGTGCTAGTCAAAATGGTGAAAATGTTTTCGTATCTTCGTTCCGTTCTTTCTATTTAAACAGTGACATTTAACCAGTGACTTAAAAAAAATGGATAATAATTGTTCAACAAGACCGTTCAAAAATTTCGTCCTTAATTTTTAAAATTCGTAGATTCTACTTACTTATTCATATACCTACTTACACATTTTAAAAACTTTTCTGAAAATTTATTAATTGTAATTAAGTAGGGGGAAGAGATATACCTTCCCTTCAGATACCTTAAAACGGTAGTTTTATCTAAAAGGGGCGTTCATATTGGCCTCGATTCACGCCGTCCAGTTACTAATTCTAATTCTTAGTAGCGCTGTCACTTTCTTATATTTGACATAAGAACAGGATAGCAACTAAACACAAGACTTTGACATTCCTAATCTGACATTAAATTGCTTAAATTTGACATTAGATTGCTTATTTAACGTAAAATAAGGAACATGCTCTATGTTCGGTTCTTATTTAAAGCAGCTTATGTCAAATTAGGAACGTCAAACACATGTGTTTATTTGCTATCCTGTTCTTATGTCAAAGTAAAGAAAGTGACAGCGCTATCTTAAAATTAGTTAAGAATGGGGCGGCCAGAATCGAGGGCATTATCACTAAAAATTGGCGTCTACTCTCGCAACAATACTTATTCTAATTCTTAGTAGCGCTGTCACTTTCTTAATTTTGACATAATAACAGGATAGCAAATAACCACATGTCATTGACATTCCTAATCTGACATTAGACTGCTTAAATGACGTAAAATTAGAGAGCATGCTCTATGCTCGTTCATATTTAAAGCGTCTTACGTCAGATTAGAAATGTCAAAGTCATGTGTTTATTTGCTATCCTGTTCTTATTTTAAATAAAGAAAGTGACAGCGCTACCAAGAATTAGAATTAGTAACTGGACGGCGAGAATCGACACCATTATCCTGATTGAGCGAAGTAGAACGTTCGATATTTTTACCAGTTTTTTTTTTTTCAGTTCAGGTTGAGATGAGCGCCCCTTACATAGATCATTTATTAATCTTGAGCATTCATGTATAAGCTACAACGTAATTATTGTAAATATTTTGTATATAAATGCGTATATTAATTGAGTTGGGCATATGTTTAATTATTTAGATAGAATTTAATGTTTCTGTCTGTATGTCACTTTATGTTACCTTTTCTTCGTAGGCGTTAAAAACAATTTTAGTTTATACTTACAGCTGGAGTAGTACATTGTGTAAGTACCAGCACTAGAGAAACTGTATCGTATTTTTTTCAAAAAAATCAATGGAATTAATATATATTAGGTTTAGGGTACATTGCATGAAAGTTGAGAATTAGAAGTAGGTAGACTACAGCAAAATCATGTTAAGGATTGGTTTGGAAACAGAAAATTTCAAATGAGTACCTATCTAAAAAATAACTTTAAAAATAGTTTACAATTTCCCAGTCGCAGCTGAAAAAATAGTCCTTTATTTACTGTAGCTAACTTTTCTTGTTGGAATCACGATGGTAGTATCAGACTATCAGCTTAATATGTTAACTTTATAAAGGCTATCCTGTAATTTGCAGACATCTGTTAACTTTTATTAAATCAAAGAATTCAAAAACGAGTTTCAAAATTAAATAAAATCACAAATAAAATTAATAAAACGTACTTACTTAAAAAAAAGACGGTTACGTTTAGGCAAATACAAAATAAAATTTGTAATGGTAGGTACTCCTTTGATTCAAAGATCTAGTTATAAAACATAATTGTCAAATTTCTTGGAATATATATTTTTGTTAGTTTGTCTTACATAAAAACAAACATGCCTATACATATACACGTTAAATCCAAAGTTTCGATTATTTTACAGGATATCCTTTATAACATCTTAGTGCTTTATTGTTATGTACCTTTTTTTGTAGATTACAATATAGTGCTTTTATATACTGTCCTATACTGTTTCTTATAGTTGTACTTGTAAATTGTGAATGAATCCTAGTACTTTGTAAGACCTTGTAATAAATTAAGATTAGATATAACATCATCTCTTATCTATTTATGATAAATACCTTAACTAGATAATTCAATTAAGTCTTTCTTCTTAATAAAAATAACGTCACATCACAAAAAAAATACGATTTCGTCCAATTGATAATCTTGAAGATAGATGTTTTGAATACTAAAATGAGTGAAAATATTTTAAAATGCCAAAGTTTCGCAAGTAGAGGTTTTTTTTCTTTTTGAGGAGTAAATTATTCTCTGTGAGCGAAAAATGGTTAAAAAGAAATACCTTTTAAAATAAAATAAGTTTTAGATAAATTAGAAAGACGACACCCCATACGCCAGTAAGTATAGGCCGGTAGTAACCATTTTATATCAGGTGGACCTTCTGCTTTGTCTGGCCTATACGATTTAAAAAAAGTAAGTTTATCTAAGAACCTACTCTTTATGTTTCTGCCACAGAGACCATTTGCTACCATACTTCGATGTTAAAAATTGTTAACTAATTAAACAATAAACCTTCATTATTCGTCCATAAGATTTCAGGTGCTTTTATCTCAAGTCCCTTTAAACTATTTGTGTAATAATATACAATTTTTTCTCCTTTTTGTATAGAATAATTAAGTCAGTAACAGCACAGTTAGAGTAAGCCAGTCCATCACAGTAGCATAGTCAACGAATTTAAATTAACAATTCATTCTATTGTAAGTTAGATTAAGGTCATGTGTAGGTGCTTAGGGAGTGATGGGAATGCCAAATTAATGATAGCAGGGAAAACAGACCCAACTTCATTGTATGATTCAATTAAAATTTCTAGCAGCGATTACATTACCCGGCCGATCGGGCCCGATTTGATATACATTGCTGCTTAGCTTCAATAGTTTTTAAAGTAAGAGTCATGCACAAACAATGTAATGTTAAAACGGGCCCGATCGGCAGGGAAATGTAATCGCTGCATAATGAATTTCAGTGTCTAGTTTTCATGATCACTATTAATTTTATGGAGAAAAAAATTAGCCCGGAACCTCCAAATTTCTAAAAGTAATGTGTCAATCTGCTAAGTAAACGAAGATTTTCGTAGCAAACATTTTGCGTTTATATTATTTTTTGGATTACATTCGCTTAGATTTAAATCGTGAATTCGGGAGTCTAGTAACCTAAATTAAATTAAGTAGGTACCTGTTCTTTGTAATGGTCTGTTAATATTAGAGGATTAAGTGTTGGATGGGTTCGTTTAGCTATTGAAGTGATGTTTAAATTTAAACTATTTCTTGTCAAATAAACGATTCGGTGGTCGTTTCATGAATGTTGTTGTTTTTATTTAACAGTTGTGACATATTCCTTATCCCTGGCTAATCTCATCTTACACAATCTAGAAAATGAATATCGTACATATTTCTAAACATGGATGAAAATAGTTTACGAATTTTATTGTCATTGAACAATTTCCAATATACAGCGCCATCTGTATGTTTAAAACAATAACAATAAGTACAAGCTGACAGGTCTAGATGGCGTTACGTACATATTGCAGTGCCATCTACAACTTCATACAAGAACTACAAAGATGCAGTGGTAGGGTAGGCAGTTAGTATGAAATCCGCTAGATGGCAAGTGCAGTCACTTAAAAGTACATGAATCTTTTGGTAGATGGCGCTCTCAGATAGTAAAAGATGTGTTTCCAAAGTAAGTTAATACAACATGCGTAACAATTTTGTTCCAAGTTATAATAAGTTCCCATCATCATAGCGTATGGCGTGCGTCGGATCCTAGATGTCTATGTCCAGTTTCCCACAGCCGCCGTGTTTATAGTAATCTGTGGTAGGTACATAACAATAACGTTTTCCTGTACATCTCCCTTTCCTGTTGATTATTTTCATTCCAAAAGAATATATCATTGCTCGTGTAGAA
The DNA here is from genome assembly GCA_029255725.1 of Scrobipalpa atriplicella. NCBI lineage: Eukaryota > Metazoa > Arthropoda > Insecta > Lepidoptera > Gelechiidae > Scrobipalpa > Scrobipalpa atriplicella. The sequence continues at coordinate 53,508 of JARACY010000849.1, forward strand.
CACAAAACTTTTGACGAAAATGGGGGCGCCACTTTCTTCGTTTATTATAACATAACACATTGATTATTTTGTACCAAAAATTAGTTGATGATGCCATGCCAGTTGATTTCAAAAGGTACACAGTACACACCGAACCGAAGCTTCGTAAATGTATTCCATAACGTATTGCATGAACGGGTGACAGACAGGCAGGTGACAGTTTTGACAGTTTATTAGATTAGTCGAACCGTAGTCGAACGAAAACAAATATTTTTTATTGAAAATTAATTACGACTTTATTGATTTTCATGCGAAATAATCAACAAATTAAAAAGTATAGCGAGCGCGGTTATATATCAAGTTGCTGCTATTGAATAAAGCTGGAAGTGCGACAGAACTATGGCTCAAGTTAATGTTGAAAAATACATTCGAAAATACGAAACTCTCATCAATGAAGTGCTCAGAGAAGACTTGCGACGGATAGATTCGAGACTACAGGAAGTAAATGCCGAATTATCTGATTTACTACAACAAAAACACACTCTTAAAGTCGTTTGTGATAAGAACACCCACCCAGATGGTTTTAAAACTCAAGTCAACTTAGGATGCAATTTCTTTATGGAAGCTACAGTACCAGATACTTCTAAATTACTTATGAATGTGGGCTTGAACCATTATATTGAGTTTTCAATAGAAGAGGCCAATAAATACTTAGATTTGAGAATAAAAGGTTTTGAACATAAAGCAGAGGCATTGAAAGATCAGGGTGCAAAAACTAAGGCACACATAAAACTAATTCTGTTCCATATGAGTGAATTGCAGAGTAAAGAATTTGGGGTAAAGAGATAAATGTGTACCAAAAGCAAACCAAAAGTGAGAACAATACTGTGAAATATGCCTACCTACTTATAAAAGTGGATTTGTCAGTGTAATAGATTTAAGAGATAAATGTGATTTCGAAATAAATATTTTATTAAGATGAAATGCATGTTGTTGTGGCTCAATAAAGAATTATAAACTTCAGATGGATTTCAATTCTAACGGGACAATAAGTTAAATAATTTTGAATAGAAAATTGGCGTACCTATCATCAAGTAAAGTGCCGGTTACATGGAAACAAGATCCTTTTGAAGTATTTCATTGGATACCTTTAATTAAAATGAGGTAAGCGATATCCAAAATCTGACAGATATTTTATGTATGATGTGTGCTTATCCTGGAATAGGGAATTGAATTGACCATGACGTGGGCTCAGTACCTACGGATTAGTCAAATTCACACACAACTTTTGAATTTCTTTGTAGGTGTGTGCAAGCAATTCTTGAAAAGATATAAATAAGTTATGACTGGTTACTATTTATTTTTTTAAATTGCAAAAATGTAGCCTACAAAAAGATGTATCTACTCTTGCTTATCTAATCTTTACTTATAGGTAACAAAAATTGTTTTAGTAAGTATAACATGTAATTATTTAAATGGTAGTCTTAAGTAATGTTTGTTCTCACTCTCACACAACAAACCACTGGGCACTGATATATGAAGATTGGAGAATCTAAGTAGCTCATAAATTTCACTTTTGCATAAATTACCATCTTCAAACCCAACCAAACAAAGTGAAGAGAAGGACACCAATAAGTATGAAGTGCTCTTTGGTTTTAAATTAGTTCTTAACTGGGGGTCTTAACACCCCTTCTAGACTCAAATCAGCTTAAAATCTGCTGCAGTAAGCCATTTAAGATGAAATTAGGATCCATTTTGAATATTTGATAAGTCAAGGTAAGGGAGTGCACTAAGGTGGAAACTCCTTGAAATAAATTTGCATAAGTGCCTGCGAATTACCTTAGAGCAAAATGATCATGAGACAGTTTAATTCTATTTTGTAGGCAAACATAAACAAGTTAAGATTTAAAAAAATACTACATTAATATGATAGTTAGGTCACAGTATATATAATAGTACTAGGTTAGGTAGATGCAGATAATATAGGTAGTAGTATAGTAGTGCAGTAGATAAGATTAGGACACACATACAAAATGTGACGCTAGTAAATCAAAGTAGAGATTATTTCAATTTTTTTATGTCATCCCTTTGCAAAACGTACCTATTGTTATTTATTTATTATTTTATATCTATGATATACGTAATTAAGTGGACTAAAGACCTCTTGGCGTAGATGGGGCATCTTAAATATACCGTCTAATAAAATAAAGGAAATTATTAATTTAAATTTGGCATTATTTATGTTATAATATAAATTAACCAATTATTTTCAAAATATACTTATCGTCTTCTAAACTAACTCCTAGCGCCACCTATGAAGAGGGGTACGAAACTCGCCCTGCACAGTGGGTTCGATGGTGACTAGTAGGTAGGTATAGGAGGACAACAAATCAGTCGTCGTCGTCCGATTTAGTTTCACGTTAAGTTTATAGATGGACCGGTATAAAAAAAAAAGAAATAAGCAGGGTTAGTGTTTGTATATCATTGTTATGTAATTAAATTATTAAGAAAAAAAACTAGGTATGATAATTTTTTTTTTTAAAGCTGCTGCTGTATTTTGCTGTAGGTAGGTATAGTTTATTATTGCATAAGACAGACTGGACTATCAAAGCCGCTATCATCAGCCGAATCGTGGACAGCCATCCATTGCAGCCAGCTCGCAGCAGAAAATGAATGACATACTTATATGGTTTTATTTTAGTTAAATCGTGTTTCCGTCATATCAGGGCCAATATTAGACTTAGGGTTTGTGCACTCATCCATATTACGTATTTTAACGTAATGCAGTAGGCCCCACAGTATTTTTTGGTAAAATCATGCTTGTATGTGTATCAGGAGTCAAAAAGAGGTGCGCGAATCATTTGAACGAAACTCCCTCCAGAGCCTGGCCTATATTATGTCAGTCACTATAATATTATTTCTATGTCGACAGCAATGCCAAATAAAGTGGACTTCAAATTTCTGGCATACAGTACAGACAATATTTTTTCCAGTCCAGCATAATGTTTTTACGCATATAAATGCATTCAAAGGTTTTATCAAAATGAATGAATTAGTAGGTATTAGGTGGGATACATGCACATAAAATAAAAGACACAAGTCAAATAAAAGCTTAGCTTTATTACTCGTTATATTCACGAAGAAACATCCCTCACCGGTATGAACAAGTCTCTGCTGTCGCTAGTAGACATACAACATGTTTCACCGTACAATACTTTACTCAATCGAATAATTTTGATAATTTAGATCAACAGATTTTGAACCGCCAATAGTTTCCAATACACGAACGCAAGTTGCGACGCCTGCGCAGCCCGAGGGCCGACAGACGTAATTTAGATACAATTTATTTCTTCCACAATAATCTTTATGTCTAATACACCAAACAGTGGTTAGATCCTAAAACATTCACGGACAAAGACACACGCTCGTTAAATTATAAGCATTATGACAATGTGATATTATATTAATGTATAAGTACTGTTGTAGTATTAAGAACCGTAATAATTAATGCGTAGTTAGGTTAGGTTAGTTTTCGTGACATTAGGTATGATTTGTCTGAGGCCCACAGATTACAATAGTGACCCTAGCAGCCATTCAAGACAAATACCGAGGATACGCTTACAAATTTTCACTTTTCACCTTAAAATTGCTTTTAAATTTATTTTTTACATCCAGAACCATATAAACATCTTTGAGTTATTTATAATATTTTTATCTATATAACGGCTGGCGACCCGTCACTCCTCTCCCCGCCGAACAACTTTTTTATTTACAAATGGTTAAATGCTCCTAAATGTTTATAATATCCGACACTATTCTTAAAATTAAATACAAAAAACGCATGACATTCTAAATTTACCTAACTTTCCATTTCGTCATCGCTATAATTTATGAATTTTGATCTTTACACCAACTTTAGAAATATCAATACAAAAATACTCTTTTTGAATAAAATTTTATACACGACTCATTATATGGCCGGCGCAGGAGTGGGGCGGCGGGCCGAGCGCCACAAAAGAAAAGCTTTGAGCCTCGTAACCTTAACATCATGAAATTTGTACTAAAATATCGAAACAAGAGGACGCGGACCTTATCACTTAGCCGAAATGCGAGGATGCCGAAACGATGCCTAAACACTAGACGTTTTACAGTGACGCGTCATCTCATGCCCCCCCCTCGATCCTGCCCGCACAGTGGATGCGCGACTGGGGTCGTGGACAACAAATCACGCGCCACTACACTAAAATAATTTCGTTTATTTTTAATTTTAAATTTTGTAACTAATTTTATCACGAGTATCCGCGTCCGCTCGTCGTAGTTTCAAATATAATATTATACGAAATAGTGCCACAATAATGGACTGCAGCTCACAAGAACACAAGTCAAAGTAATCGTTACACACAAGATCACAAAAGAACGTGTATCGCTGTTACCAATGAAGACCACAAGGATATTATTTAAAAATACTTTACTACTACAGGTTACTTGAATACAAAATACGAACATTTTCTTACTTGGGGGAATTTTATTTTAGATTTTATTGACAACTGTTCACATTTCAAAATATTGGGCGTTCGAGCTTATCTTACTTAATATTACTGTAAACTTGATAAGCGTCGGCAGTTTTTGTTTTAAGACTTCCTAATAGTAAATCCGTGCTCAATTTTGATTTTTATCAGATTATTACAAACAAACGATACTTATTTCGTAATTACCTAATTTCAGATTCTTTTTAATCCTTATTGAAATTTTCACGTATAGAAAAGTTGATACAACTATTTGGTACACCTAAATGTTTTCTAACTCCCAAAAATGAAATGCTACGTACAATAGAGTCTATTACAATTTCGAAAATTTAGGAACCATAATACCCAAACGCGAACCAAATTCATTCTACATTATATTGATTTCTTTTATTTATATTAATTTTGAAAATAATCACATAATTTATAAATTTTACAGATTATCCAAACATTTCGTAGACGGACTCAAAATACTAAAAGTGTAGAGAAAAAACAGTAGATACAATTTCATGAAACGTAAATAAACTATCATCTAAAATTAGAATAATTTCAAAACAATGTGAAATGACAACGCCGAAAGGACAATTTTAAATACATCTACATACATATACATACAAACATGAGCTTTAAAGTCAACACCGAATTTTGTACTTTTTCTATGGGATAGCCCCATCATCACTGTGGACTAATATTTCGATGTTTTTAACTTGAGTCTTTACATTAATTTAGAAAAAAAATTCAACCGATAACTTACAAATAATCCGAAAGCGGTATACATTTAGAATCGGCTCGATCGCTCGTATCCATTGTGGTCTCGTAGCTCTGCACAGTGAGTCACTCAAGTAAAAAATCCGGACAAAACTAATAAAAGTTCTTATAATTTAATTAAATTACATACATCTTAATAATGATTCTTAACCTTTCCTGAAAGTATAGTCTAAAATATTCGGCTCCAAGTGTCAGCAAATTACGGCATGTCGGTTGAATACTGTTCATGGGAAACGAATACATTGCTATTGTAATATGTGTAGTGTAGCCTGCTTTAACTCTTCTAATAGATATGAAGAAATCTATGGAGAGATCGGAATAACGGATTTATTACTTACTATACAAGGAATAATACTCGTGGAGCTGTGGCATTCTACAGCTGAAGGATTTACAGCTAAATGTCCATTTTATGTGAATATCAATACGAATTATTTATGAGAGATTACTGTAACTATAGTTTCAATCTAATAATAATCCTCTAGGTAAAGCTTGCCTTTCAAATCGAATAATCAATTCCATGTTTCAATTCATGCAACATTTTTCACTTCAACTAGAGGCCGTGATAAATATAATACGAGTAAGTACGTACACTTCAGCTGTACAATGCCATTTTGTACGAACGAAACAGACAACATTGTAACAAAACACGATCGTAACGTAACATGGAACGATGCTCGATCTCGAATAAGCCCTGCGGCGACTGCGTACACCCTCGAACCGACGCGAACTGGAAACTGAACCCGGGCTATTGCTATGGAGAGTTGGCTGTGTGATTGTGACCACGGGGTCACTTCCATGGGCGCACGGAAATGACCGGGGGAAATTCCGAACTGAAAACCTGTTTCCAAAAAGGGGGAGGCTGCGTGTGTATTCTCTATGTGTCGATGTCTCAAAAATGGTTCCGTATCTCTCTTCTCACCTAACCTGTACGCTACTCTAAGCACACCAGTCGACGCCTGGTCCATCCTAAACTGAGAGTCTCTTAAGTATATTATCGTAATAGTTCAAAATGGTTATAAATGAAACGATAACAAACGTGTAATATGAAATGAAAAATGCTTACACTTGCTTAGCTAGGACCGCCCGCCCGCCCAGCGCGGGTTCCTTACTTGAAACTAAAGATGGCGTAACTTGACAATTCCGCAAATCAATTCACAATTTCCATTTTACTATTGCTTCTTACTTAAAATATCTTTACGCTAAGATAGTCTGTTTACTCGATTATCTCCTCTGTATTAAAACTATGGTATTATGTACATGTTGCTATACATCTCTGTACAACTATCTATCTTATCGTTTTATATCTATATTGAGAAGCGAAATGATATTTAATATTTGTTGTGTTCTGTGTAAACTTAGGATGTGAACTGAAATTTGTATCCGCGTGGCTGGGCTGGCGGCCGGCGACTACGTGTATAACAAATACATCGAGATAGCGGCTGCTTGGCGCTCCTTTCCGAACACACCACTCTTCTATGCATCCTTCTACGCTCAATGTTCCACAACACAGTAAAACCCCACTCTGACCCGCTGCTCGGAAGGAAGCGTCGACTCTACCGCGCTACATATATCTACGAATCAAACTAATTATTCTGCTATAGTATAATAGTAAGTGTGTATGTATACTGATCGTTCGATACGGCGAACTGTGGCGTGAGGCGCGCGGGCGCAGGCAGCGGCTACGGCCGGAACTATTGAGGGCCTTTTTGTTTTTCTTACGTTTTCTCGTAAAAAAATCAACATATTTTGAAGGCACTTCTGATCGGACAGGTGGCCCAGTGCATTTTTTGTAAGTGATCGAACTGTTGCCAAAATATGTGGTTGGAAATTTAGGATGCCAGAGATAAATATCGTAATTTTGTTTTTTGATCCATGTTGCCTTCAACTATTGCATGTTTGGTTTGGTTCATTTTCTAATGTAAGCCGCCGCGGTGCGCCCGCTAGCGGAGCGTGGCTGACTGCACAGTGGAACGGTGCCGAAAACTTCGTGGACAAAACCAAATCTGTAGAAAACTTTGTTTCTATTGTGCATAAGTAAGAAGTTTCAAACAATCGAGAGGAATGAAAGTGTGGTGTGATACTTTTTTAAAAACATTTTGGAAAGTGACAGAAAAATTGGAATTTCTGAATTAAACTAGTGTAGCGCCACGCTCCGGCAATGTTAGCTTTATGTGCCCACGCGAATTTTCGGAAAATAGTGGTTTTATCTAACAAATAAACTTAACCCTAGGTCCGGAGCGGCCCGGACAAACTGAATTGCGACCCGAACATTGCCGAAACATCTGAACAACAACTAAGGATGTTTACTGTAATTGTAAAATGAAGATGTTTAATAATTTTCGAATTTTGCTATCTGTTTACTTAGTTATCCTATTGAAAAATCCTCTGCACGAACACAAAACCGGCTATCAGTATAAAAATAATCTATAATATATTTGTTTGTGGATCGAAAAATAACCCTGCTCTATTGTACTAATGACTATGGTTACCGTTAATTATTCCTAAAATAATTATGACGAGGTAAAGGTTGACAAGTTTCGGCCGCGCGAGGCGAGCCAACCGAACTACAATGCTACGGGAACAAACCATCCGAACATTCAGGACAGGAAACAAAAGGATAAAAATAAAATAAAAACAACAAAACGTTCAAAACTTAAGCAGTTAATATATTAATCGTTTTTTTCCTTAAATGATAAATCAATAAATGATTTTAAGATATACACAACTATAAAAACCATTTAAGATAATACTTAATAATAATATAATAATAATTATATATAGCGAAATATATTATGTGCAGAAATAAAATTCTAGGTGACTTAAATTTTCTCTTACTCGTATAACCTAATGAATTTCCTAGGAGAGCGCGGGCGCGACCCTATGGCCGCACCATCCGACGTCCAACGTACAAATTCAAAACTTTTTTTAATAATTTAACTTTTTTTATCAATAATTTTGAATCTGAAGGCCTAAATGCGAGTGTCGTAAAATTTTGGTGTGCGAAACAATCGTCCAATGTTTAATTTTTAAATTCCGAATGTGGTGTGGTGGCGGTCGGGCGCTCACTCCAGCTGTTCGAGGAAGTTGGGCGACTTGAAGTACTCGGGCACGGGGTCGTCGAGTCGCGAGATCACCTTGTAGATGGACTTCTTCCAGCTCTGCTCCGTGTCCTTGCCGCCCTGGATCGCGCGGTAGAACTCGCGGAGAGTCTGCTCAACCACGTATCTGAAGTTTGGTGGCACCTGGAAAACGAAACAATATATTAATTATTATTTTGCTCAAAACATCTCTTCAGCGAATGCTAGCGTAATTATCTGTATTTTTTGTGTTTCTCTATAAGTTGATAATTTTGTGGTAATGCCAGATAATCTTCCCATGAATTCAAAACTTCTGTATGTATGATCTACCTAGTGCTTTCTTTGTAAAACTTTGTGATATCCACATAGATATCTTCTCGATCATCAGTTCTAACTTTTAAGTACTGATGATGCTCACCTCTATGTGGTTGTTCCTGTTGTAGTGTAGGTTGAGGACCCTGTAGAGTTCAGAGTCTCCAGCTACATGCAGGTCCTCAGCCGCCTTCAGCCCCTCGCTGATAGCCTGCCGCGCGTACTTCTCCATTTGGATGTAATAGAACTCTCTGCAAAAGAAGAAAAATAACGATTAGCTATTAATACTTATCGTGCCAGTATTTTTCCATGAACATTGAACCCACTGAATAAGTACCTATAAAAGAAATATTAATATTATTTGAAATGGAACGAGCGATATCGTCAACTTCTCAATTTTTCCTTGTTAATGTTATCGCCGTCCTTAGCTTCAAGGAAAATTTGTAACGAACCTAATCTATTTTAAGTCATTATTACGAACTGAAGTATTGTAAACAAGTTAAAGTTATGCCAAATATTTTAGGCTAGTGTAATTTATTTTTGGGCACAATGCTTTATCGCTCTTATAATTTAAATTTTTGTGACTGAGGACTAAAAAAAGAGCGTCGCAAACATTCATCATTGCCTAATGACGTACCTAAGCGTATACCTACAGCAGGTAGGCTACACAGTGTGACACTTCACGGCACAATGAAAATAAAAAGCCCTCGAATCCCGTCGAGGGCGGGAAAGGATTTGATTAGCCATTTTCGCTCACTCGGCTCGGCATCGCTTCGCTATCTTCGCATCGCTTCGCTTACGAGAGCGAGTCGAGCGCATCGAGTGTCTCGCGAGGCTAATTACTTACGAGTTCGCATTCAGACAAGCTAATTCAGTTTTTCGCGATTCTGAAAATGACGGCTTTAGGCTTTTTAAGTCGGTAACTTTATTTGTTTAAATTGTGTCTCGTCAAAATGTATACAATTGCTTTTTGTATATTTTCCGGTCAGTAGCAAACTTTTTGTTTTCTCTAATAATAGAAAGGTCAAATTTTCAGCAAATTATTTAACGCCTACGTCATTAAAATAGAATTTATAAAATAATAACATATATAAAGGTAAAGGTACTTAATTCCTCTCATGCATACGATGGTGTCTGATATTTTTAATTGGCACTTGCCGTGAGATTGTAACCTTGCTAATTGAGTAAGTAAATGAAGTATCTAAATAATAAGTCTCCGTTTTTTTGCCTCGCAGAAGAGGTGGCGAGTACACTGTGCAAGTGACAATTTATTTTTAGGTCTTATTTACTTGTTTTCAAAGCTTTGCTTAGCTTAGTAATTGTTATATGACAAGTTTTCTCTAAAATATCTCTGATTGGTTTCATGTTTGTCATAGTTTTAATTATAGCCCAATCATTACTTTTAGAGTTCAAGTGTCTTCAGATGTGTCATAGAAATTAATCTTTAGCCATTCAATAGATACGTGGTAAGTAATGCCTTAAGTGGTTTGGTTATAAATTATAATGTGTCAAAGTCAAATTATCATAAAAATTTTGATAACAGAAATAGAAAGTTACTTTAAGGCTAGCTTCCCACCATGTACTTATGTTAAAATAAGAGTTAGACTTTTGTCTTTGTGTAGACTGGCCTGATGTTTTTTTAAAGAACAAAACTGTATTATATCTCCAATACCAAGGCACAACAAATCGTAGATTTCAGATTGGTATCGCTCACGTACTTAACCGTTTTGTAGGCAACCAACGTCGTATGTAGGTACGTACCCATATAGAGAATATGCGGGTACGTAAAACATAAAAAAGAAAGTGTAGTCTACGGCTTAATGAAAGCAAAATGTAGGAAACGCGAAAAAAGAATCGCGAGCGACAGAGAAGAAAGACAATTAAGAGTTTCCAAAAAAGAAGGAGACAGACGAACGAATCTGTTCTGTAGTTAACGCGATGGTAGAGAGAGTATGATGATGTATATGTATATGGTATGTATATGATGGTGTCTAGGTCTATACAAAGAAAAGAAAAATGGCTGAAATATCATGAAGCTAAAAATTACGCATTTTCGAGTGGCACTGATACATTAAGGCTCTTATTTATAAAGCGATCTCAAGATTGAGAGCAGTATTAAGTACGGATTTGACAGGTCGTTTTGTACTGAAATGACATTTCTTATTCAAACTCAAACTCGCTGTCACTCTTGAGAGCTGATTATAAATACGGGCCTTAGAGTATGATAGTATTTTCTGAATGCCATATGCAACAGAAAGGGTATTATGCATCGTGAAATCTAAACTAAATAAGTTTCCCCCCTAAGGAGGTCGAAAAACAAATAAATATATTTGACCTTCCTTACAAAATGCATCGGCTGATATCGCATTTAGTATGGGAAGACAAAATTATTTTTTTCGTATTTCGACCTACGAGAATGTTCCTTTGGGAAAATTGTTTAGTTTCATTGGTAGATTCACACATTTCACGATGCGTATAATTACCCTTTTTGTTACACGTTGTAATGAAGACTGCAAAGTTTTATTCTACAACTATGACACATATAATTTAAAAAAATAAAACCGTTACGTTAGTCAGCTGTTCCTACTTTCGATTGTTCACACATCCTAACGTATTTTGCTGATTTTAAAACATGAAAACAAACTTTTTGCAAATGACATAAAGTTTACATTCCAATGGCCATATAAAACTAAAACATCTTGCCGAATAAAATTCACAATAGTTGAATTGCAAACAGGTAAAGATTTGCGTAGTTCGATTTTCAACTTTAAATTCGAAGTAGTAAAGAATAAATTTATAATTCGCAAAGGTAAGAAAGATCTTTTGTCCGTCTTAACATCTTGCGCTACCTGGCCAACGTCTTGGGTTTCATTGTTTGGCAAATCAAGTTTTTTTTTTACTTGCTATAAATGTCGTAGGCTAAAATATTTAGGCTTCTTTTCTTGCCAGTAACTTTTATCAACAAAATATTTTAGTAATAGTTTCATGTCATTCTTGAGTCTTGATTAGTACGTATTTACGTCACACTTTAACTGTTTACATACATACATACATACATATAATCACGCCTATATCCCTAATTGGGTAGGCAGAGCGTAAACGACGTAAACAAAGGTCGTTCCTCCAAGTCTGACAAGTTTTGAGGGTAATTCAAGATAGATCTGTATATTGCTATAGTGACAGGTTGTCAGCCCATCGCCTAAATTACAATACTGAAACCCTCAAATCCCTTTGCTGATTTTTACAGCATGCGATGCAGCTGGCACATTCTATGACCTTTTCTATCACTCCCAGACCAGCATGGAAGTATTCATTTAACTGTTTCAACGCCTTATATTTTTTTTCACGTTGCAAGTGAACGCGGAGCTAGTTATTATAGATCTATTAATTAGATAGAGATTCAAATAGCTCTACTTTATTTGTCTTAAAATGGCCTATGAAGAAATTTTGCCGCCAAAACGGACAGCTACTTAGCTAGACTAGGGGTGGTATTGTAAATCTCGGCGGTAATTTTACCACAAGTGTATCCGTCCCCTAAAGACGGTTCCCGTGTGAACTTCTCGCACCAACCACGTAGACGTCACAATGGATAGACACGGTGAAATCAGGAAAACATTATAAAGAGTATAATAAGAAGAACGCTGTACCGAAAACAGAAACAGGTTGCCCACTTTGCGCAGTCAACGAAACTAAACAAATTTCACAGAAAATTAAATAAATTTTGTTTTGATTTTCCCATATAGAATGTCCACTTCGATCAGACGAATTGTATTGGATATGATAAATGAATAAAAATATTTAACTAGACACAAATGAATTAAAAATAAATGAGTTCGCGTCATAGAAAAGCTAGACAATGAGCGCAGGATTGTTGTTGTGTAAAATTGTTGTAAAAATACGGTTTACGGTTTTTTTTCATAGTACTTACTATTTCTGTTCAATTCACGTTTATGTTTTAGAATAAGGTTTCCTGCCTAGTATTCAACGTGCTATATTATATTTCTTATCGGACCCCATACTTTTACATAGCTTTATGTTGCCTTGTCTACAACATTCTCAACTCTACGAACAAGTTAAGCCAAGACGTTTAGAAGAAGGGTCGGGGACTTTTTTTATTTTCTTTGTTCACTTACTTGGTGCGATTTTAAGAATCTTTTGATATTTATGCTAGAGACAATTTTGTACGCTAAACGAAAAATGTTGCTTACTTAGTGGTATTTGATGACGTATTTATTTTATTTTATTATAGGTAGGAACGCCAACATCTTTTAAATTAAACATTACAGTATTACATAATATCTTAACTTAAAATGACTTATTTAAAAGAAGAAAGAAAGGTATTTAAGAAATAGAGACAGAGGCGCAACGTATTTTAGTTTTTTATGATATTTCGTTACAGGCAAGCTTTTTATATCTCGTCTAATTTTCAGTGATGAAGATATTCAAGACATTTGCCTATTCAGCCTGGTTTTAAAAATACTCAAAAACATATTAAGTAGGTACGAGGAAAGTTTTGTCAATTTTTAAAATAATTTTCCTCATATAGTTTAGACTTTGCAACTTCTGAGTAATTTCATTTTACGAGGCATGGAATTTATATTATAGTCTAGAGGAAAGAAGCGTGTTTTTACCCCCTTATCGCGAAAGTGTCGACTGTTGAGAGTACCCGCATCTGTCGCATACCGTAAGTAACGGCTATATTTAATGTGAAGAATTCGCTCGCTCTGACTTGTGCGGTAACCTACTTACAGTAATCTTATTATACAGGGTGTTACACGCTGCGTAGTACAGGAAATTGTGTACAGTAAATTCTAGGCACGAAGTGTTAGGTTAGGCGGCTGTTAGGATAACCGACACATTGGGGGCGATTCGGCAGCGCACATAATCACTAATGGGAGTTTTTTGGACGATACTTGTGAGTTCCTACAGAGGGCGCTGAAACTGACTAAAAATACGTTTCTTTACACGGAAAAGTCTATTGACTATTTATATATTTTCTAATTTTGTCAAATCAATCTTTTTACATCTCCGAAAGCTGTATTTTACTTGTCTGTAGTTCATTATTCAATAAAGCAGCACTAAGAAAGCCTTTCTAAACTGTAAAATTTATACTAAAATTTATTTGTCACATTGCGTGAAACGAAAACGTCAAACAACGGAAACAACGTTAAACTACCTGTCAAAATGGTAAGCGCGCATAACGCCATCTATTTTGAAACTGAGAATTTTCTCCGGAACGAGCAAATCAAAGGGACGGCAAAGTTTTAGGACTTAGTTAAGTCGTACTTTCACCTAATCGATAGCATTGTATGAGACAATCAAGAGCGTTTTTTTTTGAGCGATTGTTTGGTTACAGGTAATCCTAGTTAAAAATGTACAACGAGAAAGAATAACTATTATTGGTGTGACTTTACTACAGTGTAGATTCTACATTATACGATTACTTTGCTTACTGAAGTATAACAAACTAAAATAAGCAAAGAGCTCTAGTTCAAATGTTTTCTTCATATCACGTGAAGAGATATATTTTCCTTTTTAAAATGAAAGTAGACATTACATCATCACGTAGAGTAAACAATGAACTGTAGCTAATGAACCCTCAACTTCGCTCAAAAATGGCGTCCGAAAAAATAGTTCGCAGACGTCTACCCTCATTTCGATCGTTGCCAAATACAATGGTTATTAAAACCTGATGGTCGACTCAAATGATACAGGGGGTGGTTTTCTCGTACGTAGTGTACAGGGTGTAGCTATGTACAGGGTGGTGTGAGTGGACGCCGGCCGGCTTTCGAGAAGTACGGCAGAATGGGCCGCTGCATCGGACAGAGTAGTTAATCCAAACTTGAGACTACTTTACTATTTTTTTTTTTTTTATTTTTTTTTATTGGTTAGCTGTTGAGATGAGATTAGGCATGTTTCTGTTAAGACGATAAAGAAATGTCATTGCATTACTTATATGTAAAAGTTTACTGAATAGATAATGTAGAGTACACCTTGCTTAATCGCTACTTTGTCTATTACCTAATAGAAAAAAATTTTCAGAAGTGTAATTCGAATAAGTACTTATATTTGTTTAGTCGCAGTGTTTAAGGTTCATTTACTCCATAATACCTTCATCTACACAGGCAATAACGCATTGTTTTGGGTGACTGAATGATTTTTCTAAAATCATATTATGCAGTGCTACAACAAGAACTCACGAAAATTCACTCGTTATTAAAGAACTTAATTCGGGGCGGCCGAAAGGTCGAACTTCGGCGGCTCTGAAATTTTTGCATACTCTGTGCTGAAAGTTGCACGGCGGGGTGCACACACGCGCAACGCACACACACAAGCGCAAGTAAAAGCGAGTAAACTAATACTGGCTGGATTAATGCTTCAGTTAGTGAAAAAACTTTTTTTCAGACCGCGCCGGCCGGACAGGGCCGCATTTAGACAAGCCGGAATTGAATTATCTCATGCGTGACGTCATGATGATGCAGGACTTTCTACTTTCTATGATAAAATTGGAGGGGTAAAACAATAAGCGGAATGGGGGTTATGCGCGACGTGCGTTACGTTTTCAGTTAAAAGTTTGTGATGGGGTAGTGTCGGTGTAGGTATGTTTGCTATAAGTGCAGACTATTTTGGTTAAGGTTTTTCAATTTATACGCATCTACAATGAAAATAGATACCTATAGATAAATATACGAAAATATGAAAAATACCTCGAAGTCTGAATTTCAGTGGTTTTAATAGAGCGAAATTGGGTGTTATAAAAATATTCAAAGCTCCATCTCCAACTATGAGCATTTTTAGTTTGCGTTGAAAATGGATTTTTGTATCTTTGATGCTCTGCCTATACCCTGAGGGAATTAGGCGTGTTTGCATGTAATATTATATTCAACCGAAGGTGTTTACCGTCTATTAACCTAACACAGTTACGTCGTACGGCATTTGTTCGACGTATGCGGGCGACTTATCAACTCACCAACTTAGTTAACTTTCTCGCCAGTATTTCACTTATCCGCCACAACCGGCGGAATTCCCTCAAATGCGTCAATAGTCAATAAGGCGCCGTATATAAACGTTATTATTTTGATCAAAAAAACTTATTTTAATTCAATGCGTCGGTTGACGCAGAAGTATTATTAATTATCTCTACGGAATGTCAATTATTCAAGAAAATATAAGACATCGGACGTTAGTATGACGTAAATGTTAGTGTAATACCTATGAAAATCCCCCTAAAATCCCGTGAAAACAAGTAAGGTAATGAGAACGCATGGTGCTCTAATACAATGAGATAAGAATAGGCATCTAGCCCAAAAAATACCCAGATTTGAAAATTGAATTAAATTTTTCGTGTCAAGTCTGGGAATTTTTGGTTGAGGCCAAAGGCACCTTGTGTCAGGTCAGGGAATATATGATGAGCTTTTTATTTACCCTTTCACGCGCAACTGAAAGTCTCCTAGCTTCCTCCCTGCCTCTGGCTCCCTCGAACTGACCTCCTCTGTCTTGCGCGCGCTTCAAAAGTTCAGCTCATTTGAGTGCTTGTCGAGATTTCATTAGCCCAACTAGTCGGTATTAAAATTTCGAAAAAAAGGGTTAAACAGACGTTTAAAGGGCCCCGCTGACCGTTCACGGGTACTTGATTGCAGAATTACCCGCTAATTACTGTTCGGAGACAGTTTTTGATACTTTTTTAAAACCTTTGAGTCTGTTGGTTTTTTTTTGCACTCGCTAGTCAGTGAGTGTGGAAATTTTGAAAATAGTTGGAATGTATTTTTAAGGTTATGTATATTATTAACTCTGACTCTGCTAGGAGCGATAAATAACAAATTAATAATTAATATCTTTAAAAGTTAGTACTTCGATATAAAGTACCTTATTTATGACTACACACTGCGGTATTTTCTTTCAAGGTATTTCCCTAAGGGACGACACACTTAATGATAAAATAAATACTTATATTTATTTACCCACATTAAGATTTATACCTAGGTATCAAGCTATCAAGTAAATCCATTTAAGTACGCCTTTTTGGAAAAACCCTATGTTGCAGTTAGATACGAAATTTTTTAACTCTATAGAGTTCAGATACTCTATAGAGCTCTTTAGTCAGCAGTCTGTAAGACATAATTATTTTCTTTTCTCTATAAGTAATTTAAATAAAATAAATTTGCGCTCTATCCAGAATTCCAAAGTCAAATGATTTCATAGTACCTACTCATGTGTAGGTATTATTTATTCCGGCATATTTCCACTAGCGACTCTACGTTTAATTAATCACGTCTTAGGGCGTGTGCAGACTGTCGTTTGCCACTTGGATAATTTCCCATGTGTATCCGGCCTACCGCGCCTTTTCACTTGATTTCTTCTACCTGGGCGTGACTCCAGGATAGGTTGTTATTTGCCTACCACTATTGTCAGGAAGGTGTTCTTCGGTGCACATTTTTGAGACGAGGAAAAATATGTTTTTTAAGTTCCAAAACACTTCCCAGTATCCTTTTTCGACTCTAGAGTTTTTATTTAGAATTTTGATGTTATCAAACGAGTTAATTTTTGAATTCACAATAAACTCATACGAAGTAAATACAGATACCAAAATGGAACGAAAAATAGAGACATGAAATGATATGTATCCTTTACTTCAGCTGTAACTAGGCTACCCCATTAAAGTATATAACAAATGATGCTCATTATGTTTAATAAACAAGGCAATAAAGATTTTATACAGCATGCTTTCACATTGGGTGTTTCAACATGCGAGGTCGCGGCGCACCTCGCGTAGTCTCGAAGGAGAGGGCGCGCCTTCTTTCATTAGTGTCTACGTTAAAAAACCTTACGCTCCTGATGACATATGAGTTTTGGGCGGGAATGTCACGCAATGAATAGTTTTTTTTTCCTTAAAATAAGTGTGTTTTTTAAAATTACTAAAGTGAGAAAAGGTCTATCTTATATTTATTTAAATTAGTTGGGATATTTTCGCTGCGGGTGGTGTACGAACTGCAGTAGGTATAATAGCGAAAAAATAAAAAGCCATTTTTTCTTTGTTCATCGTAAGTTAGTAATAAGTAATGTGTTACTAATAAGCAGAAGCAATAGGAATTTTAATGGTAATTTATTATTTAAAATTTTCCGTGTTTTATATAGAGGCGCCCTACGGTATGTGCTATGGTATATGGTAAGGGTAATTAAAAGCGCGTAATGCCCCATCGAAGACAAGATAAGGTTGGTCGGAAGACAGCCCACTTTTCTAATTACAGTTCATTAGCTGATGGATTGCATACGTGTGTGCGTGAGTATGATGTGTGTGAGTAGTGTGTATGTTTGCGTTGATTTTTAAATATGGAAAACTGTGTTTAAGAAGCAAGTTCGTTTAAGACCTCTTCATCATAAGAGAAGCGCTGTTGGTTTTTTGTTTAGACTTTAGGAAATTATTCTAAATTTTTAAAGTAATTTACTTAGGAATTGTAATTAACCGATCCTAAAAAAATACTTAATCAGCTTCAAAAGTAATAACTTCGAACCTAACCTTATTGCGGCTTAGATAATTTTTTTGAGTCTGAAATAGAATTTTTTTGAGGATCGGTTAATTATTTCCCTTTATTTAGCTACTACAATAAGTTCGTTTGTATACTTTTGTGGTATACTAGCCAGTAACTCAAACAAATTGTTTTTTTTAAAGCTTTTATTTAACTTGCACTGTATCTAACTAACTAACTAACTAACTAACTATGTGTGTTCGGGTGGAATCTTGCAACTCAATTTCGAAGCAGTTATCTTCAACCGATTGAGCTGAAATTTTGCACACTTATGTTAATCCGGTGACAATGCAATATTATGATATCATCAAGCTGATCTCGTGATGGAGTTGACAGATATCCACTGGATCTCCCTCATGGAAAGTGATAAGATATCTAAATTTAGGCTCATTATATTTGTTGTCTTGAGCAGTTTCCATTACATATGATGACCAGGGTCAAATGATGAAGCCGACAGGTAGCCGTCGGAACTGCCTCGTCCGAAGTGCTAAGATAGCCGAGTTCGGGCTCATTATATTTGTTGTCTTAAGCAGTTTCTATTACACATGATGACGAGGGTCTAATGATGAAGCCGACATGTAGCCGTCGGAACTGCCTCGTCGGAAGTGCTAAGATACCCGAGTTCGGGCTCATTATATTTGTTGTCTTAAGCAGTTTCCATTACACATGATGACCAGGGTCAAATGATGAAGCCGACAGGTAGCCGTCGGAACTGCCTCGTCCGAAGTGCTAAGATAGCCGAGTTCGGGCTCATTATATTTGTTGTCTTAAGCAGTTTCTATTACACATGATGACCTGGGTCAAATTATGAAGCCGACAGGTAGCCGTCGGAACTGCCTCGTCGGAAGTGCTAAGATACCCGAGTTCGGGTTCATTATATTTGTTGTCTTTAGCAGTTTCTATTACACATGATGACCAGGGTCAAATGATGAAGCCGACAGGTAGCCGTCGGAACTGCCTCGTCGGAAGTGCTAAGACAGCCTTTTTGAAGTCGTTACCGCTATGGCGCATCTCGACTCGACTACCCCAGTCCCCATGTCGGCTTAAATGTGTTTTTAGAGTAGTCAACGTAGCTAGGCGGGGAGGTTGAGACAGAAAAAGAAAAAATCAAAATAGTTTTTAAAGTCGTTGTCGCTATGCTGCATCTTGATTGAGGAGGGCTTGCCCCCTCAGAAAATAAAAAAAAATATAAAACAGTTTTTGAAGTTGTTACCGCTCCAATGCATCCCGACTTGCCCCTGACAGAAAAAGAAAAGTTGAAATGTTTTTGATATTTTACCGCTACAATGCATCTCGACTGGGGGGATGAAAGAGGTCGCATCCGCCCCCCTCACAGAAAAAGAAAAGTTTTAATCTGTTTTAAACAATGAATTCACATGTGTTTTTGAAGTAGGTAGTTGTTGAGTGACTAAAATGTAAAAAATAAATTATAAGTAAAAAAACTTTTTAAAATAAGCTTTTATCTTAAATGCGCTAAAAAGAATAAAATAAAATTTTCCTTTTAAACTTTTACTATCAATTTACAACGTCATTACATAATTTTTATAATATAAAAGCTTGTCGCGAGATTGCTTAAAACTTGTGTAGATAAACCCTAAATCAAATACTTAACCTCATAACCTGTGTTAAATCTCGCGACAAGCTTTTATATTATAAAAATTATGTAATGACGTTGTAAATTGATAGTAAAAGTTTAAAAGGAAAATTTTATTTTATTCTTTTTAGCGCATTTAAGATAAAAGCTTATTTTAAAAAGTTTTTTTACTTATAATATATTTTAAAACTAACGGTGACAAAACTAGAACACGCGTATGACGTTTCAAGAAAATTTTCTCTGTAGTCACAATGAAAGTACAAAAACACCCCTGACGTCCCGTTTCACGCTCTTTCTTGAT
>JARACY010000850.1:0-73497 GCA_029255725.1 Scrobipalpa atriplicella
TGAGTGATAATACCGGGTGTAAGAGACAGCTTCCAGGAAACTGACAGGAGTTTCTCAGTCAACGAAATCTAATAACGTTCATCAGGATTTTTATTCCAGAAATGAAAAAAAAAAAATATTTCCCCATACTTAAATGACTACCTCGATCAAAAAATTTGTATGGGAAAGCCAAAGGCGTTAGTACCTACTTCTATAGTATTGTGTTACCAGATAATCTACATTAGATATCTTTCAGTCATTGTAAGTTTCTGTAGAGTCTTGTTAGACCTTACTGTACTAATATTTTAAAAATAATACCAACTTGTTATTCATATTTCTTGTTTATTATTATTGTTATCGGACAGATATGCCATAAATTGCATGAATTTATTTTTATTATCATTTGTTTTTGTACGATTAATAAGTCCTAACAAGTATTTTAAAAAGATTTCAAAAAACCCGACTGTAGTGTAAAAACATATTTTAATGCATAAGTTGCAATTTATTGTTCTAAATGTGTTCTGAATTGAGTTTTACCATATGACTTATATTTATATTTTTTTGTATATTTTTATGTCCTTTTAATTATCTACCTTAATTTTGATGCCCCATTCGAAGGTACAGTCGAAAAAAACTTACAATTTGTCGCCAAAAATCCGCCAGTTTGCATTTCGAAACTTGGGTGTTTGAGAACAATCAAACGATATCCCAACTGTCGAAACAATCCAGCCGTTTCGGAGATACGAGGTGATAAAGAAGTATTAAAACATACTCGTACATACATACAAAACACTTACGCACGAAAAACATAACCCTTCCTTGAAAGTCGGGTAAAAGACAAATGCATGAAGTTACAACCTCATAATCAAAGATTAATCCAATCGATACTGGGAATCCCCGTTAAAAATCAGCGTAGTATAAAAAACACTACTAGATAATGTAGACAGGTATAATAACCATAAATAAAATCAAACTTCTAAAGTGGAACTCTGTTCCTTAAAGAAATACACTGAAATAATTGTCATAATGTCTCAGAAAGTAGTTATTGCTTTAGTGCTGACTTTTGCTGTGGCTGTTCTATCTGCCCCGTCAGAAGTAAAAGAAAATGGAGAAGGTAAGAATTCCATTGTCACTTTTGCCTCATTTTCTTTACAGCACCGCTAAAATGTGCTGCGTTAACGTAGTAGTAATATAAAACGTAATAGAAAATCTGTACACCGCCGCCTCAACTCTTCCAGTATGCCGTGCGCCTTAAATGTTCACTTTCCTAGTGCTGTTTAAGCTTTAAGGTGCGTTCACATTGGACTTACGCCACGTACGTGATGTGTGCTTACATGTGTTGCAGCTTCACACTAGACTTACGCAACGTACGTCACCCACGTACGCTGACGCGTCCGCGGACGTGGGTGAGACGTCCGTTAACGCGTCATCTTACGCGACACTCATCGCGTGTTAACTTGTGTTGTTCGCTGTGCTATAATACTTTCTGTCTCGCTCACTACCAATTCATCTCATCTCGTGCGCGTGGAATCCAATACTTTCTCGCTCGCACACTGACTATTTATCTCACATGGACGGCGTCATTCCCACGTCGCCCACGTCGAGCGTACATCAACTGATGCAAGATGACGCAACCTACGCAAGGCACACATTGGAATTTAGTTGCATTAGCGACGTCACATGAGTTAAGTTTGAATCTAAACATGGAGTTTTCATACACTTTCTAAGAAAACTGTAATCCCATTACGGCCATATGGCACACGTCACGTACGTGGCGTAAATCCAATGTGAACGCCTTTACTTTATTTGACACTTCATTCATAATTATCTTCATGTCATTTGTCTTTTACAGTTGACCAGCTACCACCACTGTCTGCCGCCGAGCCAACTCAGGGTGTTGAATCACGCGCCTCTCGCTTCGGCCTAATTGTGATGTGTCCGAAGGTCCCTGAGTCATGTAAAATGGACTGCATCCTCAGGAAGAGGCTGCAAGACGGCTTCTGTAGTGGCAGGAAATGTGTCTGCGTGCGCAAAGTGAACAAATGAGCGAGGACCATTTTATCCGACGCAACAGACGATGAGAAAACGACCTTACCACATTAATGTTAAATACTTTCATGTATTTAAAATTAATTATTAATTGATATCACAATTTTTTTCAATTAAATATACGGTTCTATTTTAAGTATGTTGTATATAATTTACTAATTGTATACTGATAACTGAACGATCATATTTACCTACTACATTAAATAAACTCATAATCATTTTATCTATTTGTTTCATTTAGGCTGGTCTGTTATTATTGATATATATCTAGCGTGAATGTATTTTATCTCTGTACAATTAATCCAGGCAAATTCAGAGATTATGCACTAATAAATAAACTTTATTTACCGTTTAATTATACTACCATAGATAATGCCTGAATAGGAAGTAGAAAGTCACATAACTGATAATGTTGATTATCTTTCAACTCTGGGCTTCCCCTTTTCTAGGGCATTGTATTTACATGGTATAAAAACTGAGTAAAAAATATTGTAGTCATAAACCAAATCCAACAACCAAAGTAGAAGCACTCTGTTGTCAGAAAAAGAAATATAAAAACTTGCTATTATGTCTCAAAAAGTAATCTTTGTTCTTGTACTGGCTATGGCCGTGGCTGTCCTCTCTGCTCCTTCGGTAGAAACACAGAATGAGGAAGGTAAGAAATTTTTCTTTTGTTAATAATGTGTTAGAAAAACTGTGATACAATACCAATTCATTGTTATTTACAATACTTTAAGTAATAGTACGTGTGATTATGATGATTATAATTTATCTACATACAAGTTCACTAGATTTAAGTGTGAATACTTTGCTCATTTCAAAAGTGGTAATGGTCAGTTCACACCCACAGCGTGTATATTCGAGACAAGTTACCATAACGGCTTCTTTGCGTCTCGGTGTGAACCAACTCTTAGCAAAAGGGAGTAATTTTATTAAATTCTTAAGTTCATTCGTATTTCTTTTTCACTCATATTTTTCATTGACAGTAGAACCATCAGCCCAGCTACCAACACAGCTGTTGGTTGAAGAGCCAGCTCTCCAAGATGTGGAAGAAGAGGCCCCCTCCCCCTCCCCCCGCGTGACCTGCCCGCTGCTCCCGTGGGCATGTAACGCGCACTGCAGGGCGCGAGGGTTTAAGAGCGGCGCGTGCAGAGGTAGCACTTGCGTCTGTAGCAAATGAGCAGGACCTTGCTACGAGGAGCTACGGCGTAGCAGTGTGTAGCGTTATGCTACAACATTGGGAGTGTAGGCAGCATTGGTATAATTTGGGAGTGTATTTTCTTGTAAGTTAGATAATGAATAAGTGATATTATGTAATAAAATATTTGTAATAACAGTTGGTTTGTTCTTCTTTTCTTCTCTTACATACAAACAAAATCTAATCACGACTTTTCCGAAAAGTAGACAGAGACCACATCCTTTCACACGCAACCTTACATTCTTTGAAGCTGCTATCATAAAAAAGTTTCCTACATACAATTTATCTATAGCTTTGAAAACTATGCTCAATCTTTGTATACATAATATCAGCCACAAAAGTCCACGACTAGACATAGGCCTCTGCAAATTTAAGTTTAACGATGGAATCAAAAAGATAATTTTTGGAAATTTTTAATTAATATCACATAACAAATTTAAATCAACACAAAGATACATAAAAATCTATAATATTACATCGTATCAAAGACTTTTTTCTGTCGTGTGATTTTTCCGGTGCAAAGATCCTAGCTC
The DNA here is from genome assembly GCA_029255725.1 of Scrobipalpa atriplicella. Lineage (NCBI taxonomy): Eukaryota > Metazoa > Arthropoda > Insecta > Lepidoptera > Gelechiidae > Scrobipalpa > Scrobipalpa atriplicella. The sequence continues at coordinate 3,760 of JARACY010000850.1, forward strand.
ACTTTTGTGCGCAGACGCATGTACTGCCGCTGCAGTAGCCAGCCCTGAACCTCCTGACCCTGCAGTGCGCGTTGCACGCCCTTTGGAGGTGCGGGCAGGTTGCGCGCGGGGAGACGGCGGGGAATAGAACTTCAGCTGGGTCGACGGCAGACAACAGCTGTGGTAGTTGGCCATCTGTATCTGTAGGAGTTAAACAATGAGTTAAGTAAAGATTAAAGTTAATCAACAAAATAGGTATTTTTTTGCAATATTGCTGGCTGAAATAATTAATTTTCACTAAAGTTAAATAGTTAGATCGAGAGAGATGCGGCATCACGTGTCTGTGAATTAGTCCGACTGGACTAAATACTGGACGATTTTTCTTAAGCGGCAGTCAGTTCAGTATGCTCAACAAAACATCAATTGGCTTAAGGACCACAAAAGTGCCCTTAAGGCTTACGTGTGAGGTTGCTTCAACGTCAACTCTGTCTTAAACAGTTTAGATGAAAGTGAATAGAGACTCTTTAAACTCCTTACCTTCTCTATCCAGTTTTACTTCTGACGGGGCAGAGAGGGCAGCCACAGCAAAAGCCAAAACTAGAGCAAATACTATTTTATGAGACATTATGGTGTTATTCAGTTATACGTCTTCCATCAACTTTGTGAGTTTGATTCTATTTGTGTCTATAGTAAATAGAGCACTGAATTGCACTGAATTGAAATTAGCACTGTATTTATATACCAAATTATGGATTAATTTGTAAAGGGAACGTCCCCAGTGCATCGGATTAGTTAGATTATTTACATTATCATATCAGTCATGTGTTTTTAGCATTTGCTTTAAAGTTATCCTTAACTATTGTAATCTGTGTATGTAATATTATTGAGCGATAAAATTTGAAAATTTTTGTGTAATCTTTGAAAAAAAAGGAGGATTAATAATTGAAAAAAATCTAACTGTTTTTTAAATTGTTTTTATTAATAGACTATGTAGGGTAATTATCTTTCATATTTTTTCCTGTGAAACGGTCCATGCGTGGTTCATGCTCATTTGCCGGTTATGCGAATACAGACGCAAGTGCTGCCTCGACAAAAGCCCCCGTTGTTCCCCAAGAGGATGCAATGCGTGCGACATGTGTTAGGAAGAACTGGGCAGAACACGAGCGAGCGGCGGGCGCGTGATAGAACATGACCTGGTTCCATAGAAGACAGGAGTGGTGGTAGTTGGCCATCTGTAGAGGAAAATAAATAAATTGATCTAAGTTATTTTTTAGGTAATTCTAACTGTCTATAAGTGCTTATGAACTAAGTTCGGAAATAAAGACTGATGCTGATACAGAAAGAGCAAAAACAATTGAATCTAATTTAACGGGTCCTCGGGAAAACGAACACTGGCTCACATAATAATAATATAATAGGGCCTCTTGGCTTCCACGGGAGTATGGCACCCTATAGCTTGCAGTGTGCATCAGAATGAAGCCTTTATCTTACGTGTGAGCTCGCTTCAACATCACACCTCGACTCAAAATTCCACTCAATAAGACGAAGAAAGTAAACTTTTTTACGGTCTGCTTAAACAAAATCAAACCAGTCGCAAATATCATAAAAAAATGAGTAATTATCTCACCTTCTCCATCCTGTTTTAATTCTGATGGGGCGGAGAGGACAGCCACTACAAAAGCCAGCACAAGAGCAAAGACTACTTTCTGAGACATTATGGTAAAATTTTCAGTGAATTTCTTCTAAGATCGGTCGGAGTTTCTACTATGATAGTTGGATTTTATTTGAGTCTATTGTAATATCTCACTGGCTTGTTATACGCTCTTAATTAGCAAAGGGGATGCCCAGAGTTGAAAGATAATCAACATTATCAGTAATGTGACTTTCTACTTCCTATTCAGGCATTATCTATGGTAGTATAATTAAAAGGTAAATAAAGTTTATTTGTAGTGCGTAATCTCTGAATTTGCCTGGATTAAATTGTACAGAGATAAAATACATTCACGCTAGATATTCTGATTACTTAACTGTTCTGTAACAATAATAACAGACCAGCCTAAATGAAACAAATAGATAAAATTAATATGAGTTTATTTAATGTAGTAGGTAAATATGATCGTTCAGTTATCAGTATACAATTAGTAAATTATATATAGCATACTTAAAATAGAACCGTATATTTAATTGAAAAAAATTGTGATATCAATTAATAATTAATTTTAAATACATGAAAGTATTTAACATTAATGTGGTAAGGTCGTTTTCTCATCGTCTGTTGCGTCGGATAAAATGGTCCTCGCTCATTTGTTCACTTTGCGCACGCAGACACATTTCCTGCCACTACAGAAGCCGTCTTGCATCCTCTTCCTGAGGATGCAGTCCATTTTACATGACTCAGGGACCTTCGGGCACATCACAATTATGCCGAAGCGAGAGGCGCGTGATTCAACACCCTGAGTTAGCTCGGCGGCAGACAGTGGTGGTAGCTGGTCAACTGTAAAAGAAAAATGACATGAAGATAATTATGAATGAAGTGTCAAATAAAGTAAAGGTGCGTTCACATTGGATTTACGCCACGTGAACGCACCTTAAAGCTTAAACAGCACTTGGAAAGTGAACATTTAAGATGCACGGCATACTGGAAGAGTTGACGCGGCGGTACACAGATTTTCTATTAACTACTACGTTAACGCAGCACAGCTTCAAATCGTGGAATTGTAGCGGTGCTGTAAAGAAAATGAGGCAAAAGTGACAATGGAATTCTTACCTTCTCCATTTTCTTTTACTTCTGACGGGGCAGATAGGACAGCCACAGCAAATGCCAGCACTAAAGCAATAACTACTTTCTGAGACATTATGACAATTATTTCAGTGTATTTCTTTTAGGAACAGAGTTTTTTTCCACTTTAGAAGTTTGATTTTATTTATGGTTATTATACCTGTCTACATTATCTAGTAGTGTTTTTTATACTACACTGATTTTTAATGGGGGATTCCCAGTATCGATTGGATTAATCTTTGATATCAGGTTGTAACTTCATGCATTTGTCTTTTACCCGACTTTCAAAGATTCCTTGACAAGGAAGGGTTATGTTTTTCGTGCGTGAGTATTTTGTATGTATGTACGAGTATGTTTTAAAATTTCTTTATCACCTCGTATCTCCGAAACGGCTGGATTGTTTTGACAGTTGGGATATCGTTTGATTTTTCTTAAACACCCAAGTTTCGAAATGCAAACTGGCGGATTTTTGGCGACAAATTGTAAGTTTTTTTCGACTGTACCTTCGAATGGGGCATCAAAATTAAGGTAGATAATTAAAAGGACATAAAAATATACAAAAAAATATAAATATAAGTCATATGGTAAAACTCAATTCAGAACATATTGAGAACAATAAATTGCAACTTTGCATTAAAATATGTTTTTACACTACAGTCGGGTTTTTTGAAATCTTTTTAAAATACTTGTTAGGACTTATTAATCGTACAAAAACAAATGATAATAAAAATAAATTCATGCAATTTATGGCATATCTGTCCGATAACAATAATAATAAACAAGAAATATGAATAACAAGTTGGTATTATTTTTAAAATATTAGTACAGTAAGGTCTAACAAGACTCTACAGAAACTTACAATGACTGAAAGATATTTAATGTAGATTATCTGGTAACACAATACCATAGAAGTAGGTACTAACGCCTTTGGCTTTTCCATACAAATTGTATGATCGAGGTAGTCATTTAAGTATGGGGAAATAATATTTTTTTTATTTTTGGAATAAAAATTCTGATGAACGTTATTAGGTTTTGTTGACTGAGCAACTCCTGTCAGTTTCCTGGAAGCTGTCTCTTACACCCGGTATTATCACTCATCATCATCATCTTGCCGGGTGTCATCTTCAAATTGAAGTTTGGAGGGAACCACTATTATCACTACATGATGTTATTATTGTGAAAGAGTGATTAACCTTGCCATGATAAAGAATCTGAACTAGATTTCGTAATACGAGTAATAATCGTCTATTAGCCTAATTCTTTAGGAGTCCCCTTTGCAAGGACATTGAACCCACATAGTATAAAACTCAATTGAAAATTAAAATTTTATCATTCGAAGCCGAATTCCCACAGTAAAAACTTTATACAAGAATTGATACCAAGTAAACTGACATCATGTCCCAGAAAATTATCCTCGTTTTCGTGCTAGCTATGGTTGTGGCTGTAATTTCTGCCCCATCAGACAAAGCACTCCCTGAAGGTAAGAGGTTTCTTTGTAATAGATATTTTTGAACTAAGTAGGTACATTTAAATACTATTTAAATGTTCACTATAACGTGAAGTTCCTATTTCTTGGATCATTGTGATGTCTTTTAATTATACAAGTTCCACGTAAGAGATTATTTGTCGTCCGTTGAGTACCCTACATCTTCATGCTTAGCTCAACGCATTATTTCTTTTTCTACAGAAGTCTTAGAACAGCTTCACGCCCAGCGAATGGCTGACGAGGAATCCATGCCTCAGAGTTTCACTCTAGAGGAGTATGTTTTGGAAGAAGCCCAGAGTGTTCTAGAAGATGAGCGTCAGCCCCGTGTGACCTGTGACCTGCTATCTGGTATCGGCTGGAACCACAGTTTCTGCGCGGCTCACTGCATCTTCAAAGGGTACAAGGGCGGTTCTTGCAACAACAAGGGTGTCTGTGTTTGCCGCAGATGAGCTATACGCCTTATTTTATTCTTCATCACATAGACAAATAGTCTTTAAAAAAATTATTACTATCTTAGGTAAGAAATAAATATAATTATACTTTTTAATTTACTCTATTTATTCTCTTTAAAACCCTTGTTTACTTTCTTTAAGTCCCTAACCTATAGTACCTATTATCATATCATTATTGTAGTTATCTTAAAGATATCTGACAATTCATAGAAACTGTTTGCTAAAAATGGATTCCATTTATAGACTTTCAGATATCTTTTAATAATAACCGCAGTATAGTCTAGTAATAATGGGAATCCCCTTTTCAATGACGATGAACACACAATATAAATAATCGATGAGTGACAAAAACGTTATCATTCGAATCCAAATTTCCAAAGAAGTAATCTGCCATCATGTTTCAGACATTGATGTATATTTTTGTGCTGGCTATGTCTGTCGTTGTGTTCTCTGCTCCATCAGAGAAACCACTCCTAGGTAAGATGTTATACATACATACATTTATAATCACGCCTTTATTCCTAATGGGGTAGGCAGAGCGTAAACAACCTAAACAAAGGTCATTCCGCCACGTGTGATAAGTTTTGAGGGTTATTCCAGATAGATCTGTATTGCTATAGTGACAGGTTGTCAGCCCACCCTCAAATCCTTTAACTGATTACTTTTATTATAATATTTTATCTCTATGGTGAATTTTCAACCGCAAACTTTGTTAAAGCATTTGTTTTTGTCGGTGCAGAAGAAATTTTAGAACAACTTCATGCACAGCAAATGGCTGAAGAAGAGCCAATTCCTCAGAGTTTAGATGAAGAAGAATATATTATAAAAGAAGTCCAGAATATTCTAGAAGAATACTGTCGTGACCGGTCAATTTATCTGAGTTCAAGTGAAAAAGCAGATGTTCTAGTAGGAGCAATGAATATTCTAGAAGAATTTCGTCAACGCCTCCCGACCTGCGACTTGATAACTGGAAAGGGCTGTCACTTCGTAACTGTACGAAGCGAAGACTGACTTTTTATAGTGACTAATATGTATGTACCTTATCTAATACGGATTTTGATTTTGTTTGAGGACACGCTCCTACATAATGGAGTTGCATCTGCTACTTATTTGATTATTACTATTTCGATGTAAAAAGAACTATTGTCTTTGTGTATTGTCATTTTTATGTAACATGTGTGAAATAAACAATAAATAAATACTTATATAATAATCAAATATATTTTTCTCTTTCATAACAAAATATGTCGTCGATTTTTTTTTCAGGAATATCACAAAATTCAGTATTAAATTAACTTTAATACAAACAAAATGATTACCTAGTCTGGTCATTGTTACGAAGCATTAGTGGATTACCAACTCACACCGGTATAAACAGGATAAAGTCGGTTTCGGTCGCTTCTTTTAGACATTTTACTTTAAAATATTACCATTTTCATACCTTATAATGCCATTAAACTGCTACAGCAGGAAGGATTCAATGTACCGATAAGCACCAGTTGGGTTTGAAAAATGGATGAAACGTATTGAAGCGCCGAATAGATTTCGCTATTGGGTAAAGATGGCAGGAACCAGAGATAAATCCCGGTTCAATGGGTTCCTTCACCTCCACTGGGTCAATAGCACGCTTTGAACTATCTTTGGTACCTACCTACTCACGTACAGTGAAAGCAATTCAGCGATGCAAACGGTACGACTTGCCTAATACAGGTAATTTTCTATCATAAGAGAACAAAATGGTACAGGAATAATTTTTGTTGAGATTTGTGGATTCGACTACTAACCAAATTGCCCTCATTGTCAACTATTTTTCGAAAATATTAGGGAACTATTCCCACTACTTGTTACATGATTTAGGTTTCAAAATAAAAACAGAGAGAATTGGAATGTACATGCTTTTTATTTTTAGGGTGTAGGGTGTAATATTGATCATTCGCTCAACTTTGGTAATGATTCCCTAATCTTATTACATCCAGCAGAAAATGTATTGTGGCTAATATTTTAAGCTAGATTATAAGTATTTACGGTTTTCAAAGATCTTGTTTTTAGTTGCAGATAATACAACAAGCTTTCAAGTTTATACCTAAATTAACCAACTTCACAAAGTTTTCCTCTGGACAAGTGTCAGTAACTTTACGAAATATTAGGGTACTTTACTGAACTTAGGTGTTTTACCACGCAAACCCAATTTGTTATTTTCTTCTGTCTCCGTTGTGATAACTAGGAACTTTATAAAATTTTGCAGAAATTAAAGTTCTTTTGTCGAACTTTTGTGTCAATATATTTTAACCACCTGGTAGGCTTTTGACATTGGCCTCGATTCACGCCGTCCAGTTACTAATTCTAATTCTTAGTAGCGCTTTCACTTTCTTATATTTGACATAAGAACAGGACAGCAAATAAACACATGACTTTGACATTCCTAATCTGACATTAAATTGTTTATTTAACGTAAAATAAGGAACATGCTCTATGCTCGGTTCTTATTTAAAGCAGCTTATGTCAAATTAGGAACGTCAAACACATGTTTTTATTTGCTATCCTGTTCTTATGTCAAAGTAAAGAAAGTGACAGCGCTATCTTAAAATTAGTTAAGAATGCCAGAATCGAGGGCGTTGTGTAAATCAATGACAAAGAATAGAATAGAATAGGAAGGATCCGACGGTTTAACGTGCCCTACGAAGCATGGAATTATTTTACTGCACAGTCAGGTTAATTTGGTGATTGAGTCTGCATTGTCATTCATGTTTGATAAAATCGCATGGACCAATAACCATGGCTCGGACCTCGGCTGAAACCTCTGGACCGCAGACCAGGCGCGGATACAAGATTTGGCTTAGGGGGGGGCCATTTTGAGAAAATCATATATTTTAAAAAATCATATATTTTAAAATAAAATTTACTCAATTTAGTAATGTGAGAGCCAGGGTTTTAGGGGGGAGCCATTGCCCCTATGCCCCCCCCCTTGTATCCGCGCCTGCCGCAGACGCGTCAAAAGCAAAATAGAAGTTGAACATTTGTATATTTTTCCTTTGTAAATAAACTCAGTAAAATATTTAAATTCATAACTCCAGTTTTGTGGTCAGTGACCTCTTAATGTTTTAGCAAAATCAAAATGAATTGAAGATTTCAATGAAATAATGTTCAGCTTAAAATTTATTTCAACTTTACTTTCAACAAATATTAAACAGACCTTTGAACAAAAGTATTTCTGTTATATGTTAATAAAAGTATTTCTGTTATATTTTATACGATTGTTTTCTCTGTAACAATATTGGAATGATCTGCTTAATAAATAAAGTTGTGATTAATTAATTGAGTTCTGCCGACATACAAATAGCCAGAATGTGTTTAACAAAGAGCAGTAGATGCATTGAACTTGTTTTATTATTGTGTTTGTCCAAATAAAAAATAATTAAATCTGGTGTTGTCCGTGATAACAACCACTGAGGTTGTAAACAATTTGTAAGCTAAGTAGGTATGTTTATTCGGCTACCGATTTTAAAAACTTTGATATGTTTGTTAGGACTTTATAATTAGTATTTAAATAAACAACTTTTGTTTAACAGTTTTATTACTGAAGATTTAGATACAATTTTAACCGCGGTGAACGTTAACGTGAACCCATTTTAGTGGTTTGAATTTTGCCTCTGACAACAGAAAAAAAGAAAAATACATTTTGACAAAGCCCGAAACTGACCTCTAAACCCGAAGTCAAGCCTTGTAAAGCTCGGACGATGTCTATTGTTTGTTATTGGACACTAATGTAGGCTTTATTTAGAGGAGCGGTCACGGAAGCCCGCAGAAACTACCTTTCACACTCGCCAAATATCCCTTGACCCTTGACATTTCCGTTGTTCAAGGCGGGAAAGAGTCTCGAGTGAATTGCACGGCTCAAAGCTAAGTGGTCCAGAATTTGTGCAAGTCATCAAGAAGGCGGGAAAATGTTGACAAAGCGTAACAATCGTTTTTGTAGCCGACTGACTTTAATTTTCAGTCTGTTCGAGGGGCGTAAAGACATCAAAGAATTAAATACAATGGTGGTTTGAATTTGATCTGAAGAGGAAAAATGCAATTCATAACGTGTTTGATGATGTCACAAACGAGTAAATAATATGAATAGGGATTGTTACATTTTACACCAAATGAATCGGTGAATATTTTAATATCTGAAAGACGTATTCTTTAGCTCTACATTTAGGTAGGTGTATGTAAAAATAACCAGAAGGTAACAGGTTGTACTGGCGTAATATGTATATTCCTTTATTGTAACAGTCAGCTAAAAAAGTAATCTGGGTGAACTTTTTCTCTGGCGCTCTAACGTGATTTGTTTTTTTTTTTTATGTCAGAATCAAACGAGAACAAAATTGGGTTCTATTTTTGAATCGCTCATCGTCGGTTGATACAGTCAGCGGATTTTCATTTGTTTCGCGGAAAAGGAAGCCCTTTTGTTTGTATTTAATCAGTCGTTCTGTAAAAAGTTAATTAATTACTGAGAAACGCAATAACAAAAGAAAGAGTGATTAGATATATAAAAGATCTGTTTCAATTATCTTTTGGCAGCTATAAAGCTAAAATACAGTTCAATGTTACACTTTTATTCTATATTAAATAGTAATAGTAAAAATAATCAGTTTGTTAACTTTCCTAATGTTTTAATAATATGTGTAAAATCATATTTGTAATAAATGTATTTCTAGATAATTACTGCCGCATTATTTTCAGGCAAATTGTACGTTTGTGTGTCAGTTTATTGTGAGATAAAATATGTTATGGATAGGTCTCAAAAGTACTACTTTTTAGGAACAAGGGGTTCCACTTCACTTGCTCTTATTTTCGAACTGGTTTTACGCTCGCGGGTTTACTCGCGTCAAATGAGTTTTCCCGTAGAAATGAAGGTTTTCCCGCGGTGAAAAGTAGCTTTTTTCCTATTACATTAAAATATATGTGTGGCAAGATTCATCTCGATCCGTCTAGTGGTTTAGTAACAAACAGCAGCATTTATTAATATAAGTAGGATAGGAATATTTTATAATAAATTGAATAAACCTAATGGGCGCTTTTCCACTAGACGGCACGTCAACGGCAACGGCGACGGCACGGTACCGTCGACGATATCGTAGGTGAGATAATGAGGGCAATTCTGGGTGCACACCGCTATAAATGTGTCAATGTCAAAATCGCTAAACTAAAATTAAATTTAACCGGTGACATAACCTGACATAACTAAAGGCTATTCCAGGCGAACCCACATTTTTTAAACATTTGACATAATAGTCCTGTGGTGTTGCTAGTCTGAAGAAGTTTTTCTTTTTTTTATCAGTTTTATCGCTCTGGAAACTAGACTTGGAACAGTTTTTCGCCTAGGACGGAAAAGGTTTCGTTCATTTCCTGGAAAATAAGTGTTTCCGAAAAACACTAAACGTCATCCACCCTTCGTAATAACTGTCAATCAAGTCAAGGTCCATGTGTATGATAGGTATTATTACGTTACTCTTTGCGTTTATGTTTGTTTACATTTTAAAGCAACCCTTTCATGGTAGTTTCCATGATTTTCTTGAGCAGAACAACATGAAAATGTAGTTCCGGCAGAAACATTGGGCAGAAACAAGCCGCCGCTAGTTGAAGGCCACCAGTTTCTTCAGCCCCCCGCGTCGGTGGCGTGATATGACATGCCACCTAAGCCCCAAACCTAATGTATCGTATTTGAATTCAAGTAATAAGTCAGAGGCCCCATAGAATGAACTGTGTCGTCGCAGATGGCATATTGAGAAAATACGGACCCCCCAAAAAGAGTTACTCCTGAAGAAATCCACGAGCAAAAACGAGATATCATAGCAAGCAAGTTGCTGTAGTTAAAAAGGTAAGGATAGGTACTAAGTTGTAGCAAATCGTTTTGTTAATTTTGAATATGCATTAGTTTATTGATCTGAACTTTTAACTCTTTGTAGATTGAAAGATCCTGCATAATTTTGAAGACAACTCAAAGAATTTCAACAAATAAAAAGAAAAGCCGATATCAACATAATCTAAACATGGTCTTGCCTGGCAGTCTTCAGACAAGAGAAGGCTTGGTCTTCCAAGTGCTACATGGCAGTGTTCAGAGAACAGGCTGAGTCCACCGCAATAACTTATTGGGAGATAACAGGTACAAATGGATTAATTAATCTTTCAACAATTGTTGTAATTTTTTAACATTTAACTGCTGAAAACCTGCTTAGCATGACAACCTTGCTGCAAGGGCTATGGGCAAAAACGACCGTGGTAGTACCGCGCTTACAGGTTGCGCAATAAGTGTGTATGTGTTCAGCAGCTAGTGTTAATTCCAAGTCCAATAGTTTGTTTACAATTTTACAGATAATTAGATGTGAATATACCTCGGTTTTTTATGTATGTGTGTGAAAGGAAGGAGGTATCAAGAATTTTAAGAGACCTAACCTAAAAATCTTCATGTAAGAAACATGTAAGAAATTTTATTAGAAAATTCTTACGTTACAAAGATAAGCAGGTGATTAGGCCTGCATGAGATTTACCTAACTACAAAATGTTTTCACTTTGGTATTTAAATAAGGTAAAGATCTGATTTCTTTTTTATTTCTTTTTCAGACGACGAAGCGACGAAGAACCTAGATGTATAGCAAAATGTGTAATAATTAGTATGTGAATGAGAATAATGCAGTTGGCTGAAGAAACCATGGCGCGATACAAAATAAGCGGAGAATACCACATTTAGCCTATACTATTCGGTTTAGTTTTTTTCTAATCTCGCTCCAGTTTAGACTAGGTGGTTCAGATAAAACTCATACAAATAAAATTAATTTAATTTATACTGTTGTTTTATTTACATAAAACCCAGTACTTTCATTTTAAAGTAACGTGCAGTAATTATGAGATACACGCATGCCTTGAAGGACCTGACCTGATGAGTATTTACATTCTGTACAAAGACAGAACGCCGCTCTTAGAAACTGTTGGCGTATTTTACTGACTAATACAATACAAATACAATATACTTTATTGCACACTTAATAAAACACATACAGAAACAACAAATAAAGAATATTAGTGTACATATAGGCGGCCTTATTGCTAAGTGGCAATCTCTTCCAGGCTTCTCTGACTAAACGCTTCTAAAACTCTTTCATAATGCGCACAGCACAAGAGTGGAACTCACTACCAGCGTTTGTGTTTCCGAATGCATACACTTCAAAGTTAGAGTGAACAGGCATCTTCTGGGTGAGCTCGCTCCATCTTCGATTTCGTCCAGTCGCTATGTGAGGAACGATACCATTACCAGAGGACTCAAAATGGAGAGTCGATATATTCATCAGTCGTCTTGCCACTGACATGTCCGCGCGGGCGGACGCGTCAGAATTCGCTCACATCCAGGAGCTGGCGCCCCAGCACGCGCGCGCGCGGCCACCCGATGGAAAGGCTACCCCCATGACCTAGTCTCTGGTCTCTTTCGTTTTCTCTCACTTTCATCACAAAGGCCAAAGTGCCTACCACTCTCTTTAAATAAATAAATAAAATGGTTGCGCCAGTTTAAGCATTTTAATAAACTAACTCAGTAATAATTCTTTTAACGTATTATTTACACTGTTACTTACCAATTTCTTAGTAATTCTTTCTTATAAACCAAGTTTTGGGAGTTAATCTCTTCCAACATAAAAAACAAAGATTTCGATAAAAATAATTTATTAGTTATTTTAATCTTAATGCCATGGACTAGAATCATTTTAAAAATATAGAATGTGCCAGCTGCTTCGCTTTAGGTTTATTTAATAGAACTATGATTCATAGCTCCAAGGAACTATGTTCATAGTTCCAAGAAATATGATCATAGCTCCAAGAAATATAATTATAGTTCCAAGAAATATGATAATGTTCCGAGAAATTTGAGTCAAATTTATTGTCTGCCATAGAAGAGAAGCAGCGTGTACTTACATTCTGTTTTTAAATGACTCTAGTAGGTACAGCCCAGCACTCAGCATGGCAATAAGATGAAAATGACTAATACCTACAGAAAATTTTGCCTTTTGTCTCGGTCCCGTTTTACTGTGCCTTACACTATACATAACTGTCTCTTACACCCTGATTTACTGTCCCTTACACCGTGCTTACTGTTCTTTACACCATGTTTTACTATCCCTTTTACCCCCTTTTAGTATTATGTCCCTTACTAGAGAGAACAGAAGGAAAGAATTCTTGGATAGACTTGGATAGAATACACGCTACTTATATCACTTGAAATTTAATGCTGTAAGATACTTTTTATTGAAGAATGGTTGTAAAAAAAGGTTGCATGGAGCTGTTGGGTGAATAAATTGATGGTCTGTGTATTTTATTTCCATCATTTTTTCATTTCATTCCATCTACTGTGCCTGAAGAAGGTATATGGCATTTCCAATGCATTCTGAATCTTATAAAATCACATAGGTACTTTATGAACACAAATCACCATATCACTCTGGAAAGCAAGTGACTTCATTTCCCATCAAAAATGACTCTGGAAACAGGCGTTTGTTGTTCCGTGTTGGTGTATTAGTGTATAACATTCAAGCAAGCACATTTATGATTTCGTAAGTGATTCCAAAACTGTAGAGCATTGCTCTTAAAAACATTTACCATTCGTGGGCCACTACCAGCAGCCACGACGTTATCCTCACTTATATTACTCTTCCATGAGCCTCGTAAGTATACCCTCCTGCTGCACGTTTACGTACCACTTTGCACACAAATCTAAGGACCACTTATCATATTTTTCGATTCTGAACCCCAAATTTTTAGGCAATTTGACACAACTAAATTTAAGCGGCACCATTTTAACCGCTGCTAAAAATAAGCCAGTTTGACGCAAATTGATCAAATTTTACGAGATTTAATTATGTCATTTGAACTTTTAATTTTTTGACATTCTACCTAGAATAGCCTTTTTTATCCATGTCAAAACTAAAATTTTAATTATTTGACATCGCTAAATATAGAGACCGGTGTTGCTAGTCTGAAAAGGTTTTTCTTTTTTTTTGTAAATTTTATGGCTTTGGAAACTAGACACGGAAAAGTATCCGTTCGTTTGAACAAAACCAAATATACCAGCTGCTTTTCAGACTTCTGAACTCCACCTTCATAAGGGATAAAGGTGTAAATATTTGTATTAGGGTTGCCCACTCATATATTTTTTCTTTTTATTAACCTAAGTTTTTTGGTAAAATTGTTTAATTTTATGAGTAGGTTAAACATTTTTTAATCCCTGCATAGTCTTTATTGTACTAAAAATTAAAATTAAGAAAAATATAATGACTGCATCAAACTCATTTTAATTTAAAATAAAAATAATCTGTCTACAGTAAAAAAAAAAGGTTTTATTCATAAATTGTACATAGGACTGTATTGAAAAACAATAGTATAGGGATAGTTATTTAAATATTATTATTTGTGCTGCCTTTTCAGACGAATATACGGTGAGGATAAAGGCATCGTAGTCTATATTTTTAAAACGCGGAAAGTTATCTCAATTGTGGCTCTGCTTAGTGCATGGGGACAGTTGTACCTCTCTTCGGGCGAGCGCCAGGAGCTGGCAATGGATGAGGTCATCAGCCGCGCCAGTACGGGATAAAGCTTGTCATCTATAAAATGCAATAAGGAGTTAATTTTATTATTCACACAGGAAAAATAATCTTGTTTCGTGTGGGTTTTTAAATCTACCATCAGTGTCAGTTTTTAACCACCTATTTTTCTTCTGCTTTTCGTGTGGGTTTCGAGTCTATGTAGTATAGTGTCTAGTGTCCCAAAGAACCCTGATGACAGACTTTATAAACCACCTTATAGCACAGCTTCCATGCTGGCACAGCTTTTAATTTAGGCGATGGGCTGACAACCTGTCACTATAGCAATATACAGTTCAATCTGGAATAACCCTCAAAACTTGTCAGACGTGACGGGTTTTTTAGGTCGTTTACGCTCTGCCTACCCCATTAGGGATAGAGGTGTGATTATATGTATGTATGTAATGCCGTTGACATGGTTTCTGTAATCATCACTATCAAAGACAGCAACCGGAATCAACGACTTAACTTGGCGTGGTTTATGGGAGAAATGTAGATGCCAATATGCATTTCGTCTACTGCATCCTACGTATAAAGCATCCAAAACATGTCATGAAACCTGAAAATCAGATAAATCGTTTTTAAAATTGATAAATTTATTCACAAATTTGTGAGTAGTGTTCGAGTGGAGCGTTCGTTGGTCAAATGGTTAGTATTTATTCATTCCGGAAACGATGTTGAGCAACAATCGCCATGGCCAGGCCATGGATGGATGACCGATGGTGATATAACAACTCAAGCGTTTCCGTGCTTTGAAAGGTACGTTAAGCCGTTGGTTCCGGTTAATATCGTAGATATTATTGATCGTTTAACCATATCAGAGGCCATTGCTTAGCATTGGCGGCTTGAAAACCCTGACAGCTGGCTGGGTTGGCCACTAACCTGGCAAAAGCCTAATTTAGGATTGGGTCTGGTTTCCCTTCTGGGTTGTGGAGGTCAGATGGTAGACGCTTTGCGTGAAACCAGCACCCTCAATAAAACCCCTAGATTAGGTACCCGACCCCACGGGATAAGTCTAGGGAATTGAAGTAAGAGTGTTTTAAAATCATGCTATTGGATTTGACTACTTGAATCCTCTGTCATATACTTGGTACATGTATGTAGTACCTTCTTACTACTGAAAACATAGGTACTGAACACTACACTGAATTTACGACTGAAGAAGAATAGACAGGTAAGTGAGGTTTAATAATCTTACTCTTGCATCATCCGGCCCTTACATACTCTTGTCAACGGGAACTTTATCCACTCTGGAGTCTGCTGTTCTATGATTGATGTGCATTCTTCTGCCGTACTACGACTTATAGATGACTGACTTTAAGCAAGAACGTTGAGTTCGCCCACAGAAGTACGAGATACCAGATCTTCAATGGGCAAAGAAGTGCAGAGTACTTAGTACCTAGAAAAACGATTTACCTAATGTGAACTGAACATAATAAACTACCCCAGGACACCTGGTAATAATGTATTTATTTGTTATATTCCATTTCTCGCGTGCGTCACCCTAGTAACAAAATTAACATGGAATTGCAAACCGTTCAAGCTTTAAAGACTCTGTAAACCAATTGAGTACCTTTCTTCGGCCACTGAACGCAAAAAATATCCTTGTTCACTTGGCCGCGGCCTTCTGTGCAGGAGGTCGTGGTTCGAATCCCACCACGTACCAATGTGTTTTTTGGTTTTATTCTTATATGCGATGTGCATTAAACCCAGTTTCACTACTTTTTACTGAAAGAAAAGGACTACGGAAAATATATATCGAAAACACGAAAACACTGAGTAGATAACCACTAGCGTTCTTAGAGACTTCCATACTTGTTTATGGAACCTATTTGATCCAAATATCACTACCAACCCAGCGAATATTAAACGTCATAATTTTCTAAATACGTCAGGGTAGCCAATAGCACAAGAATAGACAATAGGGATGGTCACATGTAGTTCCTGATAAAATCGATATCGATAAATTCATCATGGGCGGCGCCGACGTGGATCCCTTCATACATATTGTAAAACATTTAAAAATAAATAAAACATTAAGTAGTTTTTCTGTATATTTTTAATTATTTATATCATTAAATTTACAATTAAGGTATGTATGGGTATTAAGTATTTCCCATACTAATTGTCTGATCGAGGTGGTCGTCCTAAGTCTTTGGACTGGAAATGATCTCCACATAATTTGGTGGCGCAAAGTTTTTCGATTGGTATGCAAGCCAAGTCTTCGTTTTCTATAATTTTCACCCATTGTCGTCTACATCTGAAATTAAATTAGTTTTCATTTCAATCAAAAGTAAGTCACTTGAGTTTCTAAACTTACTTGCACAAAAATAGAGTTTATTCTCAAAGGCATTATGTGAACAAGGTACATGCTAGATAAAGCCATCATATATCTTAAAAGTCTGGAAAAATACTGAACAACATAGGTACTTAATATTTTTATCGATAGTGAAGATTACACCACTATTGTTTAGATAGAAAGATAGCATATTATTTTAGTCTTGTTGATAGTACAAGAGAATAAACCACTTAAATTGCGCTCAAGTTGAACTTACCTGTCTACATATTTATAGGAAATTTAGCCATAAATTTCCTTTTAACTGGTTTTTTTTTACTACATCGTTTTCTGCAAATCACGCACGGTTTGCACAAAATAATCGGTGCGATTGTTCCAAACAACAACTATTATAGAGTTTCTAACACTCAGGCAACCAATTTAATACATATAAACGCATAATTTGTTGAAAATCACTGAATAATTTCGAACGAAATCAATTGTAATTTTGAACGACACATGACAGACTGTGAAAGACTAAAAAGCGATAGCATGTGACATAGACACTTTGTCGCCATCTTGGTCGCCATGAAAAGTGGACCAAATCAGATCAAAGTTATCTTGTTCGTAGTTGCATGAGGTGAAAACACCAACTTGAACTTTCAGTTGTATGTGGTTTCCATAGTGATTTCGCTATAGTTTGACATGGCTAAGATAAGAGACGTCAAACTAAATTTACCTATGTCATGGTTTTTGTAGAATAGCCATACGGTTTTATCTACGTCAAACTAAAAATTTTAGTTTTAGTTGGCCTCTAGAATAGGGTTCAATGTATGAAAATCAATGAAATTATATGACACGCTTTTCCACTTGCCGGCACGGCACCGTCACGGCATGTCATCGATTCCCATAGATATTGTCACGTGATCGTCGCCGTGCCGTCGCCGTTGCCGTTGACGTGCCGTCTAGTGGAAAAGCGCCCATTATCTTTTACCTTATCTACTTTTCTATTCGGTTAGGCAACTGACACAGCGCGAACAAAGTTCAATCTATTCCCTAACGGCCTTCGGCGGCGTAATATCAAAAATTTAAAATTACTTCATGTCCCAATATCGGAGTTTTCCGACCGGATTTATGTGCTGCGCGTGATTTGTCTCGCTAAGTAGCGGGACAAGGCGGTACAGGGCCGGAGCTGGGAGACAATAACGGGACTTAGCACGACTAGGGTAGGAAAGCAGCATTTGTGTGCCATAAAATAAAATCACTGGTATTTCGATTAAAATAAAATCGATAAGAAGAAAACTATTACTTGTAATACACCTCTGACCGTTTCACAAGCCAACATTTAACGAAATAAATCAAACGATATTTTATTACTTACAACATAAATTATTTACATTCTTGGACACTCGTAAAATCACGACCAAACTTGTATTTACATCATACCTATGTTTGGTTAGGTAGCATGGTTAAAAACTGACACCAAGTCTAAGATTCATTGGCTAGGCTGGTTCGTCGTATCTAAACGCAACACGATAGAAGAATTTGACTCAACATTCATATACCTTCTTGCCCTGGCTACGGTCCTGAAAGTCCACGCGGGACTGGGACAGAAGACGGGGGCTATTCTGTGACGGGGGCAACATTATGAAACGTCCGCGGATGACAGTTTAAGGACACGGGGCATGCTAATGGTCTCCCAACTTGTGACGAGACGGAAATTGCGCGGTCTCCGGCGTCTGTGCTACTAGTACAATAGTCTGCGGTCAAGCTTGGGCTTGTATGAATAATCAGCTCTGATGGACAGGACAGCGAATTTGAGTTTTGTCATGTATTGTTTTTTCATTAGTAGTGTCATTTTCTTGCATTATTTTACTTAAACTTTGAAGCATAGTTAAATCCAAGTTAAATCAACCGGTTATTTGAAAAAGAAACATGGTGCTTGGCATTTTTCAGTTTCTTAATTTCCATAGTTCAATAATGAGTTCAATACAGTTTCTTACTGCGATATTTTTCTGAGAAAAATTAGAGATACCTACTGTGTATGATAAGATAAGTGATAAATAAGATAACATTAACATGAGTTTTTTCTTTTTATATATCAACATTCATAGGTAATCAGAACAGAACATGATTTCTGAGCATTACAGACACAAAGACAAGTAATATAAAGAAAATGCACAAAGATTTGTGGACTTGTGGTAAATAAGACCATAAAATCCGGCTTTTCAGCACTCAGAGTATTCCATAAAGCATCAAGCCGGTACAGATTAGAGCGCGTTAAAAACATTGGCTCGTATCAGGCCGTCAGCTAAGCAGCGCTGCAGCGGAGTGGCGGGGAGGGGAGGGAGGGGCTAAATGGAGCCCATCAAAAACCCATTACACACGCCGCCGCTGTGTAATCTCACTGCAGCGCTACAGCCGCTGAAAGTGAACTGATTTTTCCGCTGTATCTGCTTTTGCAGTTTGCATTGGACGCGGAAAGCGATATGACAAAATAATGTTGTAGGCACCTCACTTTGGAAGAATACCTATTATTTTAGTGTATCTACATTATCCTTACGTAAAAAAGGCGGTCAAGGTCAAGGTTATATTTACATGATATACTTAAGCGTCAACTTTCCGCTCTTCCTTGTAAACAGGTAAAGGAAGTTGATACTCTAATGTGAAAATAATATGCGCATGTTGACACTGGGAAACATGGCGGAAAATGTCTACGAACACGTTTTAATCTTGTTCACAACTCGACAACAAACTACGCTTTTTCCTCAGGTGGAGCGATTACAGCTGAAAAGGTACATTATTTTTACGGTTCTACAATTTTCCGTCTGACAGAGGCAGAAATTTACGATTGCG
This sequence comes from Scrobipalpa atriplicella, assembly GCA_029255725.1. Lineage (NCBI taxonomy): Eukaryota > Metazoa > Arthropoda > Insecta > Lepidoptera > Gelechiidae > Scrobipalpa > Scrobipalpa atriplicella. Next base: position 23,195 of record JARACY010000850.1, read on the forward strand.
GGACTTGCTTTTAAGCAGAAATGAAAGTCAGCCGTAAAAGATTTTTGGAAACTATTCTACTTATATCTTTCATGCTGGATTGTGAGCGATAAAAAGTATAGAACGTACCAAATACTTCTCTTCCTGGATATTGTGAAAGGAAAAGACGAATTCTGGGAGTTTAGTATATTGTAATTTATGCGATAGACTGCCAATGTGCAATAATAACAATATACGGACACGGTTTGTAGTAAACCGTCGACGCTCTACCACCCCGTAAGTGTTGCAGGTGTGATTATTATTCATGCAAAAATGAATGAAATTTTTCATAAACGATCTGCGGAAACGATTCGGCTTAACTGGTTCACATGGAATATTCAGCACGGTTTTAATATTTTAGCATGCGTCCTAATCTAGGCTTCTATCTCTGGTTGTGTAAAAAATAATGTTAAGCAATTTCGCTGGTTGTCGTAAAACTCCGTCACCGAACATTGTGTGGATATAATAAAATATATATATAATAATGTGTTAAATTTTTACTGGGCCATTTTTCCGCACAATTTTTTTTTTGGGGAATTAATTGTTTATTATTATTTTTGGAAATATTATTAAATACCTCGCGATTATTCTATATGTCGTAAAATGTCATACTATTTTATAGTTTCTTCTAAAAATATCTATGTACAATTCGGTTTCAATTTCAATCCGGACGGCGGCACTAAAAATACTACCGCGGCATCCCTATGTGTCAATTTCAGTTACCGGGTCATGGAGATAAAGGGATAAAGCGGTGACGTCACTGACAGTGACGTAAACGATGTCGACGCTTACCTCGGCTCAGCGCAGCGTGCTATCGCTTGCCAACCCTGGCCACCACGAGCCATTGTGTGCCATCATGCGCCAACTCAACCGAACCACCCGTCCCGTTTTTAACCCCTCAAAGCCACTGTAAATTGATTAAAAACCTGTTATTTTTTTGTTTAAAAAATGTAAGAGTCCTCTTGTGTTGGTGTTACGTTCACGGATTTTAAACTAAAAGTCTTACAAAACTAGTTTAGCAACAAAATGCAACGCTAAACGAGTGTTCATGTTCTTGGCGTAATAAAACACCACAGACCAAAATTTTAAAAATTCTTTGGCTACACAATTTTAAACGAGTTCAAGGTTAATGTTGTAAAGACCAGCAAAAAGCATTACAACCCTAAAATACGAGATTTTATATGTCAGATTAATTCATTACCAACTTTGTTTACAAAGCGCGGCGACGGCGGCCATGTTGTGACGTCACCTGACATCTCACGCCATAAATAAAGGAAAGCGTGCGCTCGTCACTTCTCCATTTCACCCGGACTCCCCCGGGACGCCCGTTTATCAAACTTATTTTTAATGAGTGCACCGGGGCTGAGTGGGATACTCGTTATATAAGGCACCAAACCCGTACAGTCTACAGTAGGGTGGGTTCGGCACCGTGAGAGAGTTGAAATATAATATGACTTCTCTAATATAATTTATAGTTTAAAACAGGAACAGAAGTTGTGATAGAAATGTTCTCGCTATACGATGTAAAAGCTCCATCCACAGCACTTTTGGGAAGCTTGAATACACAACGCACTTTTAGTACTGCATTGCTTACTATTTACCTAAGCTATTTATTGTAATCTAACTGACAAAAAAAGCAATATTAGGTAGGTATTGTAACGATACGCCTTCATGTTTAAGCGCATCGTCACTCCACAAATATAATATTTCTTATAAATAGCTTGATTTGATAAAAATTATCTATTGGTAAAATTATAATCCATCAAAATCGATTTGAGACATTTTGAATTTCGCGCCATTTCAGACGAAATCTTATTGGTCAGATAGTTGTATGACCACCGCGTGAAGAGAATCTGCAAAGTAAACAAAAGTTTACATACTTTCAGACTAGTTCTTAGTTGAATATTGTTCGAAAAATAACGATCATGTTCATAAATTAAAATAAACTTGAATGAAACATTTTGATTATTCAAATATGAACCAATAGCATTCAGAAATAAACTTGCTATTTTGCTAACAATATTGCTTGTTAATCCATTTAATTTAAATATTGACCATTATAAAATACGGTATAAATATTTGTCAAATTATAATAAACATCAAATACCATTAACATCAAAACGAAACAAAAATAATTATTCAAATGACTGACAAGTTCATTCATCACTGTCTGTAAGGATTACAGTGCCTCTCCGTGTTTATGGTGTATTGAGTGTGGCGAAAAAAGGAACTAACTAGACCGTCAAGATCATACAATATAAAACTCCTTGTTCCATGTAAATACATAGAATCGCAATACAAAATGACCCTAAGATAAAAACTCATTGTATTACGTGGAAGGCCTATGGTTGTTCATATCATATATTTGATATTTTCTCCGACATGCAGCGCCACACTAAAATTCATGGGATGGAGCTGGCACATTCTATACGGAATTGTTGCGAAATTTGATCAAATTTCTGATTAAATAAATGGTGGGAATTGATTAAAAAGAACGATTGTAACAATTTAATAATTTTCGAATTAATTTCTCATGCAATTTACGTAAAATCCTTAATTTTGTAATACATGGGAAAAGCGCCATCTGTTCTCAAATTAGAATACTTTTACAGCTAGCCTCCTAGGCTGTCTTCAGGTTCGAATCCGGGAGCCAATGCTATTGATTCGTGGAGGGTAGTGTTGGAAAAATCTTGGCTAAGATTGTTGCCGTCCCTTTTTGTTCTCTTATGAGCGACAGTGACAGGTGTGAAATTCTATTGGTTAAGTCATGATTTTTGTAACTACGAATTGCAACCATTGGTTATTACTCGACGAATTATAAAAGTTTTGATTCATTAGCGATTTTCAAGTATTCCGTGGTAATTGTAATTTTGTCGGTTTACACAGACGCTTCCTTGGAAAAACATGCGGTTGTGACACTTTTGGGAAAGGCGCCGGGAGCGACGGTCGCAACTTTGAAGAGGTTCTTGGTTCCAGGAAAGGCGACGGGAACTGATGCCAGCCATCGTGTCTGCAGCTATTTATCTGGTCAGATCTTTCCTTATATTTTGTAGATACAGAATATAACAGTGAAATAGATATAAAGTTTTGTAATCGCGTAACGTAAGCAGCAAAAGCGTATGAGTATGAGTGTCGGTACTAAGCCGTGTCTGCCATATTTGTTTTCTAGTCATTGTAACTACGTAAATGAAATTCACATTTTTCACAAGTTTGAATCTAGTAGTATGTTGTTTAAGATCTGTGATATTCTGGTTCTACATATTGTCATGTGTTTTTGCTTATCTCAGAGTACTTTTACATTTTTACTTCGGATTGCGAGTTCTATCTACGAAAATTTTATGTGTACATTTTCAGGAATTTTCCATACGTTTTATTCTATTGTATCTGTGTGAAGCTGTGATTTAAGTGTATCTATTTTTAAGAAATTATATTTTGATTGAACGAAAATAAAAGTACGGAACGGTAGGTAGTTATAACCACGCCGTGCGGGTACGGAACGGTAGGTAGTACGTTGCGCGCTTCGCCTCGTAGGTGCATTTGGTTAGAGCCTTCGGTACTCATAGTGCGTGAGCTAGGTCGTAGGTTCGATTTCGTTTAAATTATTTACAGTTTCTTCCGCGGGATAGTTCTCGTTAGGTCACGGGACTGCGATATAGTTGTTGGTTATTTTGCAGAGTAGGATTGTTTCAGGATTTTGTGCGTCGGAGGGTACGTTTTGGTTTGACGTTATTTCAATAGGTTAGTGTAAATTTGTGTGTCTACCTAGTAGGAAGTACCTACCCAGTAATATTTCACAGGTATGCCACGTCATGGGAGCGAAAAGTTGACCTACATTCAATCTAGTATGTAAAATGTAAGTTCGTAAATTTGTAAGAAATGTAGACGCACTTATACCTCCATAGCAAATTCGGTGGTGTAGTAGCACGACATGTCGATATCCAGAAATTATTTATCTTGTTGCGGAACTTTTGTACTACTTTTAAGCTAGTTCGAGTCAGACGTGAGAAGCGGTCACCCATCCATCAGCGGTCACTCATCCATTTTAAATCGTACAATTTTTATTAGTAAGAAATAGTTTCAAAAATAGTTCGAATTTGTTGATACATTGTTCTTAGATTTACCCTGCAGATATTTGAGGCGTGGTTTTAGATTATTGTTAATTTGTTAGTAGTATAGCCAGATTGTTTTGGATATTGATATCAGAATTAGGTGTACCTACCGGGAATTCGACGGATCTTCAATAATATTAGGTGGACATTCCGGGAATTTGGCGGACCTTCGAGAATCTTGAAAGGATACTACTACTGATAGGAACGGATATTATTATTTTAGATTATTTAGGTACCTACTGCAGTTCCGGTTTGATTCCGAGACGTGGATGTTCCAACCAGAAGGGTGACAATTACAGTTTTGAAAAGGTAATATCTACTTTTATTCAGTATTTAATGTTCATCTACATATTTTGCCTACAATTAAATATTATTCAAAATTCAGAAATGCAAAGTTTAATAATCTTTTGATATACATCTTTTTATATCTAATTCAGGAAATATTTAATTCCATTTTATGAATATTTTCTCATTAGATATTTTACTAATGACATTTGAGTAACAGTTATTTAACTAACATTTTAATGGATTTAGAATGAATGTCATATTTAGATTCAAGGCCATACTAAAATGCCAAGCAGTGGAAATTTTAAGCATTTAGAGAGTTACATTTCCGTAACTTTTATTCGTATAATTCATTTCTTATTGTTTTGATAAAATTTAACCAAATGTTTATTACCAGCCTTTTACATTTTATACGGAGTTGCATAGATAGTTTGCAATGTTAAAAGTAATAAATAAAGAAGTTACTTTTATGAAGGTGATGTTGAATTTGAGCTTACTAGGCCAAGCTAAGACAAAGCCTTAATAGATTTCTCTAAATAAAGAATGGGAAACTATACAAGTACAGTTCGATTCACCATTTCTTATTACTTAGTTCAAAGAAACTAGGTTTGACAATTTTAAAATACAAAATTGATGTTACTTTTTAGTAGAAGGTTGAAAATAAATAATTACCTTTAACTTAAAGTAAATTCTACAATAGTTTCAACTATGTTTTGCTTGCAGTAAATTCTCTTCATATTTTCATTTTCTTTTATTTTGAAAAAGATTCTTTCAAACTTGTAATGGAAGATTAATGTTTTTTGTTTTCAAATATATATTTTCATAGATTCACAATTCTAGTAAACAAGTAAATCTAGATGTCGTGAAATCTAATGTTCCATTAAACTCAGTAAATGTAAATTCAAAAGAAATCCTGATATTAAAATCACAGTAAAACTAAAGTTACCACATCATTAAATACAAACATGTAATACATTATTCTCAAATTAAGTTTATGAATATTGAAAAGGTTTTCATTTGGAATACCTTAACCATACACTAGGTTCAGGAACAAACCTAGATTTGATGGATATACCCTCTTGTCCTTTTGTATACTTAGTAAAGTATGACTAGACTGACTGACAAAAATATTGCATTTTGACTTGAATTAAAGATACTTCCCCTCATATCAGGATTAAATATATTGGAGGAGCTCTGTCCAGAGTCTGGCTGACGAGGAGCACTGCACGGTGGCGGGAAAGGGCGGTGCCCCGGCTTTACCAAAAACACAAAAATGCTGTTGTAGTTTTATCTTGTTTGATTGAAATAGCAAATTTCTTACAATATATTTGAATGCTAAGATTATTAGTCTTCCTCACCCTCTTAAATCTTTATTGTTGAACATTTGTTAAATATTAGGATTATTTTTATTCTATTCATCTTCATCATCACTTTCGTAAATTAAGTATTTTCTATTCTATTTAACTATCGTTAGGCAAAGTAGGTTATACCATTCGAGTCATTAAAGTTCAGGGGTTACAACAGCGGTTCGCAACTTTAGGTCCTATTACACCACTAGACGTTCATTTGGCCAAATACTAATCTCAACTCATTAAATTGAAGCCAATTCTGTTATTTTAAGTTCTTTCTTTTCCTCTATTTACAGTGTCTTCAGCCTTGTCCATGTCCAGCCTTCTGGGAATCGTGTCTGATGGATCCGTGCTCTATCTACGATTAGTGTTGCGTTTTAGTGAAGTTAATAATTATTTCCTTGAAGTGATTTACTTGCAACTGAAGAATTTTGATTAAAGTTTTCGTATCTTAAATTTCATCTTTACATTTACTAAAATCGTCCTTTAAATTCTCAACATTTAGCTTTTCTTAATCTTTCTTAATTTCTTTTACTTCTCTTTTCTTAATTAGGGTTAAAAAAAAAAATAGGGCTAGGGTAGATGTTACAATTCGGTTTGCGTGACCAGGATGATATCGTTTTTTGTGTTACTACGGACTTAAATATCTTGAAAATATGATTTTTGTGTCATTTTATTTAAATTTTGCTAATGTTCCTATTACAGTTGACTACATTTACTATCATTTTGACGTTTAGATAAGAGAGTATAGGCTTACAGCACGTTTATTTTGATTTTGCGTTACTAGGATTACGATTTTATTTAGACGTAGAGCACGGATCTTCCCAGTACCAGAATTAGACTTTTGACTTGCTGAGGAATTGGTTTCACTTTTACTTTTACGTGGTTATCTTTGTAACCACAAATTGTTGTTCGTGAAAACGGAGTGACAAGAATGGTATTTTAGCATATTAGGTCTTATGAATTTTATGTTTTATTGATATTTTTCCAGGGTTGTAAACTTTTCATGCGGATTGTTTTGAATTTTTAATTAACTTGTTTACATTACCTTAATAATCATGATTTTATTGTTTTACACTGCCATTTATATTAACATAACAATACATTTTGAAAATTACCTACAGACAAAATGTCTAGTAAATTGGGGGTCGTTAGTAAACTTTGGGGGTCGTAAGTAGATTATGGGGGTCGTTAAGTTATAAAAGTAAATTCAAGTCTTAACACGCTTTCATGAAAATAAGCTAGTGTTCTTAAATGTGTAATTTTAAAACAGTAACCTTCTACTTTAATAAACAAAACGATGTCAAGCCTAGATTTTTTAGAACATTCTTAGTTCTTTTGAATATTTTAAGATGTCATTTAAGATAGTTGAGTAGCGAAAGTACACAAACGCGATGTTTCAATTTGAAATTTAATCGTATACGTCTAATTAATTCAACAACATCATGCTTCACATGGTTATTGTATGGTTATTTAAGAAATTTAGTGTTGTTTGTATCTAAATTAGGCTATATTTTAAATTTTACAAGGCAACAAATAAATAAGTCAATTCAGTAACGTAAAATTACAATTCGTTTTTCTGAATCGTTAGTAGATAACATTTAATCATAGCAATTATTTCTGGTTTTTATGCTTAATTTTGGGTTTCCTTTTGCCAATATTTAAAACTTATGAGTTATTTCTAGTTTCTGTTGCAAATACTTACAATAATTAGTTATTTTGTTTTTTTTACTATTGTATTATTTTTATTCTAAATTGATAAAACGTATATTTACATTCTATGCAACTTCGATAATTTAGCTGGATATTTATATTTCATTCTTTCATGACGCGATTATCTTAGGTTATTTGAATTGGCTTAAATCAAATAAATTTTATTAAGTTAGTTCCAGTGCTAATAAAACCAACCAAAATTAACAAATCATTTAGTTGTAGTAGTAGTACATGTACAATTAATTAAGCTTTGCATTCATTAAAATAAGAAAAAAAAAACGTTCACATTTTCTTTAATTCCATAGATTTTTTGAGTCATCCAATTATTTTCATAGACAATTGTAGCAGATTTGGCAGAGCTCATTCGTAAACGTATGATGAGATTTTTTGGAGCTGGTTTATTTCTTCTATGTCTTTCTGTTACGTGTTTCAGATAGTCGAGTGTTAGAGTTAGTGTTGTTTAGGACATATTTTTTATTTTGCAGCGATTTCAGGAAAAATACGTCGTTGTTTGTAGAAGGATTTATCGGTTTTGAATTTCCAGGATTTTAACACTTTAATTATTTTATTTGTGTACCTATTTTAATTAACAAATTATTTTCAGATTTCTTCATCAACAAACATAATTATTTCTCATGTTTGAATTAAGTAATGGGTTTAGAAGGTTTAGTTTATAAGGCATTTTTGCGCGTAATTAGTTTGATAATAGTTTTTCTCTACATAAAGTACAGCGTAAAATTTTGTGAAAAACATAATAAGCGATTGCGTAATATTTTGACATCCTAAAATCCTAAAAAAAAACCAGACATTTTAGTTAAACTGTATTTAACAGAGGACACTTGAAAAAGCGAGCAAATCGACGGTAATACAACACGAAAATTAAATCAATATGTTACGCGAGCGAATCGAACGCGATGTAATAAAACTAAACCATTAACATGACGCGAGCGAAGCGAGCGCGACACTACTCGAAAACTTCTTTTTCTGTCGTATGGGTATCAAGTCGATCGATCCGATGAACCCTGGTGTCAACGTTTTAAACCGCCTTATAGCACAGTAAATAAACCTCTGACATGGTTTATGTTACAACCACTATCAACGACAGCGACCGGGACCGACGGTTTAACGTACCCTCCGTATCACGGAATCCTTTATCTTCTCGGACAATCAGGTGATTTAGCCTGCAATGTCCTAACCAAACTAGAAACAACAACACAAAGTCATTCTCCCCTGAGAATCGAACCGAGAACCTCTGGATCGAGAGCCCATGGCTCGAACCACTAGACCACGGAAGCAGTTACTAGACAACGGAAGCAGTTATATCTTGACATTAGCGTAATACAAGCGTAAGCGTAATAGTAGTTAGAAAAAGAAAAAAATATTTGGGCAAGAGTGCTGGGGTCTCATGGTTCGGAGCGGGTTAATCTGTTTTGGGTTTCTCCAAACCCTCAGGATTTCTCTACATTCCTTTGTCTTGGGCGCCACACTGCTTGCTACAAACGTGTTTGTCCTTAGTTCATAAGTACTAACTTAGTTTTAAAATAATACCTAGTATAAGTGCAATAGCGTAAAAGATACGTTGCTTCATTCAATAATTTTCATGATAAGTTTATTATTTTAGAAAGAGCAAAAGTTGCAGCGTAAATATTTTCATATTCCTTTATTTTAGAAAAGGCAACGTTTTAATAGCGATTGGCGTAATTTCTGTGTTATATGTTTAATTTCACTAACCCTAAGTGTTTTAGTTGATAAGTTTTGGAGTTATCATTTGTGAATTTTAAAGTACGTATTATGATTTGGGAACGGATGGATATTTCCAATAAGAATGCAAAAGAAAAAACTTCACAATTTATCATATGCATTTCAATAATTCTAATTTTGTTTATCAGTGGTCAAGTAGAGGTGGCTGTGATGTTTATTTGGGTGGCGCAGATCAGAGTAAGGTGGCCAATAGAAGGGGATTGAAAGATTGATGAATGTATTATGATAATTTATGTATTATTATTATTTATGTTTATTAATTATTTATATTATTAATAAGTTTGAAAGGAGATGTAAGCAGGGCTCTGGTAAATATCATAGCTTACCTACTTTGACTACAAGTTATTGTGTGTCCTTCTAAAAACTACACCACACACAACAACGAAATTTATATGAAAACTAGAAGCTAGGATTAGGACAGCAGTCATTTCTGTGTTTAACAGGTGTTTCATATATTTTTCTACTCACACGCAGTTCTCAGGCTGATGCTATGAGGCTAATGCTTTTCCCCACACTTACATCAAGCTAAGGTGTTAACGAAATAACTTCGAATTGGGATTTGAAGAGATTACCTTGATCAATATGCCCGGCAAGATATCAAGCATATAGGGTATCTGCATTGTGTAACGTAGGGGTATCATCTTATCTAACGATCACCATTCCAATGCAGAATAAAGACGAGTATTGATGTGGATTGTATAAGTACTACTCTTCTAGTACGTTGAGGCTTAGCACAACCTCAGCGCCTTGCACACGGTGTGATTTAACTCTGCGAGATACATTGTTGTTCATTAACTTGAGGTAATCAAAGATTTCAGATTTCAAATTGGAGTCATGGCTGTTAACATTTTTAGTCACATTACACACACACACAACACAAATTCACTTTTGGAAGGATGTGCAATAATTTCTTTTTATAAAATTGAGGAAATAGTAAATAATTTGATAGTGTAATTTAAATGATACTTCCCATTATTTATTTAAGCTTGACTACCTATTAAATAGATGCTATGAAATTGTCGGTTAAAAGTGTAAGGGTTGAACTTGGGGATTCTGTGATATATTTGCGACTTAACAGTCAATAAAATCCGTATTTCATACAAATGGAACTAGGAACTTTCGTGATAAATACTTTCAGCGTAACAGTTTGGTTATTTGCGGAATTTTTGCATTTCTTAATTGATTTAAGATGAGGAAAATTGTCTATTTTGAATAAAAAATAACGAACATTTTATATCCTGACAAAGGTTCTGTTAACTTGTCTATGCAGAATGTATGGGACGATTGTGGAATGATCATAAGAGGTTGTATTGTGATGATTATGAAAGATAAGCTAAGGCGAATCTCTGTCTTTGAAATCAAAGATTAGACTTAAGCCAGAGAGAAGAGTAATGAATAAATAATGGAATCAGAGTCTAGGATACTTTTCATTGACATTTTAACCATGACACACTACACGGTACATAATGAGGTTTTATGAAATTTGGTGTTAGGGGTAAATTCAATGACTTGAATCATACAATGTTTTGATTCAGTTATATAACATTAACAGGTTTTATCTGTATTTCATAATTCGCTCCAACTAATAGGCACACTGCAAACAAGACTGTTCCTTTGCTTGGCTTTGTATTTTGTCCGAATAATCATCAAAATAAGTTGATTATTCGTCTGATGAGATCCGAGTTTTGGTAGGAACAGTTTTATTTGTTACATTCTCCGAAAGGTTAGTAATTTTTATTTTGGGTTGAGATTTTTGAGTAGAACTTTTTGTCAGTTGGATTTAAATGACTGGAACTATCAAATGCAACACTTTCATTCTTTGACCAGGGTCATTCGTATATTGGTTCAATTTCAAATCAATAAAAGAGTATTGGTTGGACTGAACAGATGAGATCACAGGGTCGACTGGCCTTCCGGTTCCTCGGCAGAGACTTGTTGCCCTTGGGAAGGAGATTTTTATTCATGACTAAATGTTTAAAGCTTGGGGATTCAATCCATGTAACTATTTACTGACCTTTTGGTTTAAAACACACACCACACAAAATACATTCTGGGAAAAGTGTCAATGAAAAATTTTCTAACTGATTATATTTGTGGATCTCAATTTTGAGTCAAGAGAATTTTCCTCCGTTGAAGTTTTAAGTCAACTCCAGTAAATTGGGGGTCGGATGTAACGATACGCCTTCATGTTTAAGCGCATCGTCACTCCACAAATATAATATTTCTTATAAATAGCTTGATTTGATAAAAATTATCTATTGGTAAAATTATAATCCATCAAAATCGATTTGAGACATTTTGAATTTCGCGCCATTTCAGACGAAATCTTATTGGTCAGATAGTTGTATGACCACCGCGTGAAGAGAATCTGCAAAGTAAACAAAAGTTTACATACTTTCAGACTAGTTCTTAGTTGAATATTGTTCGAAAAATAACGATCATGTTCATAAATTAAAATAAACTTGAATGAAACATTTTGATTATTCAAATATGAACCAATAGCATTCAGAAATAAACTTGCTATTTTGCTAACAATATTGCTTGTTAATCCATTTAATTTAAATATTGACCATTATAAAATACGGTATAAATATTTGTCAAATTATAATAAACATCAAATACCATTAACATCAAAACGAAACAAAAATAATTATTCAAATGACTGACAAGTTCATTCATCACTGTCTGTAAGGATTACAGTGCCTCTCCGTGTTTATGGTGTATTGAGTGTGGCGAAAAAAGGAACTAACTAGACCGTCAAGATCATACAATATAAAACTCCTTGTTCCATGTAAATACATAGAATCGCAATACAAAATGACCCTAAGATAAAAACTCATTGTATTACGTGGAAGGCCTATGGTTGTTCATATCATATATTTGATATTTTCTCCGACATGCAGCGCCACACTAAAATTCATGGGATGGAGCTGGCACATTCTATACGGAATTGTTGCGAAATTTGATCAAATTTCTGATTAAATAAATGGTGGGAATTGATTAAAAAGAACGATTGTAACAATTTAATAATTTTCGAATTAATTTCTCATGCAATTTACGTAAAATCCTTAATTTTGTAATACATGGGAAAAGCGCCATCTGTTCTCAAATTAGAATACTTTTACAGCTAGCCTCCTAGGCTGTCTTCAGGTTCGAATCCGGGAGCCAATGCTATTGATTCGTGGAGGGTAGTGTTGGAAAAATCTTGGCTAAGATTGTTGCCGTCCCTTTTTGTTCTCTTATGAGCGACAGTGACAGGTGTGAAATTCTATTGGTTAAGTCATGATTTTTGTAACTACGAATTGCAACCATTGGTTATTACTCGACGAATTATAAAAGTTTTGATTCATTAGCGATTTTCAAGTATTCCGTGGTAATTGTAATTTTGTCGGTTTACACAGACGCTTCCTTGGAAAAACATGCGGTTGTGACACTTTTGGGAAAGGCGCCGGGAGCGACGGTCGCAACTTTGAAGAGGTTCTTGGTTCCAGGAAAGGCGACGGGAACTGATGCCAGCCATCGTGTCTGCAGCTATTTATCTGGTCAGATCTTTCCTTATATTTTGTAGATACAGAATATAACAGTGAAATAGATATAAAGTTTTGTAATCGCGTAACGTAAGCAGCAAAAGCGTATGAGTATGAGTGTCGGTACTAAGCCGTGTCTGCCATATTTGTTTTCTAGTCATTGTAACTACGTAAATGAAATTCACATTTTTCACAAGTTTGAATCTAGTAGTATGTTGTTTAAGATCTGTGATATTCTGGTTCTACATATTGTCATGTGTTTTTGCTTATCTCAGAGTACTTTTACATTTTTACTTCGGATTGCGAGTTCTATCTACGAAAATTTTATGTGTACATTTTCAGGAATTTTCCATACGTTTTATTCTATTGTATCTGTGTGAAGCTGTGATTTAAGTGTATCTATTTTTAAGAAATTATATTTTGATTGAACGAAAATAAAAGTACGGAACGGTAGGTAGTTATAACCACGCCGTGCGGGTACGGAACGGTAGGTAGTACGTTGCGCGCTTCGCCTCGTAGGTGCATTTGGTTAGAGCCTTCGGTACTCATAGTGCGTGAGCTAGGTCGTAGGTTCGATTTCGTTTAAATTATTTACAGTTTCTTCCGCGGGATAGTTCTCGTTAGGTCACGGGACTGCGATATAGTTGTTGGTTATTTTGCAGAGTAGGATTGTTTCAGGATTTTGTGCGTCGGAGGGTACGTTTTGGTTTGACGTTATTTCAATAGGTTAGTGTAAATTTGTGTGTCTACCTAGTAGGAAGTACCTACCCAGTAATATTTCACAGGTATGCCACGTCATGGGAGCGAAAAGTTGACCTACATTCAATCTAGTATGTAAAATGTAAGTTCGTAAATTTGTAAGAAATGTAGACGCACTTATACCTCCATAGCAAATTCGGTGGTGTAGTAGCACGACATGTCGATATCCAGAAATTATTTATCTTGTTGCGGAACTTTTGTACTACTTTTAAGCTAGTTCGAGTCAGACGTGAGAAGCGGTCACCCATCCATCAGCGGTCACTCATCCATTTTAAATCGTACAATTTTTATTAGTAAGAAATAGTTTCAAAAATAGTTCGAATTTGTTGATACATTGTTCTTAGATTTACCCTGCAGATATTTGAGGCGTGGTTTTAGATTATTGTTAATTTGTTAGTAGTATAGCCAGATTGTTTTGGATATTGATATCAGAATTAGGTGTACCTACCGGGAATTCGACGGATCTTCAATAATATTAGGTGGACATTCCGGGAATTTGGCGGACCTTCGAGAATCTTGAAAGGATACTACTACTGATAGGAACGGATATTATTATTTTAGATTATTTAGGTACCTACTGCAGTTCCGGTTTGATTCCGAGACGTGGATGTTCCAACCAGAAGGGTGACAATTACAGTTTTGAAAAGGTAATATCTACTTTTATTCAGTATTTAATGTTCATCTACATATTTTGCCTACAATTAAATATTATTCAAAATTCAGAAATGCAAAGTTTAATAATCTTTTGATATACATCTTTTTATATCTAATTCAGGAAATATTTAATTCCATTTTATGAATATTTTCTCATTAGATATTTTACTAATGACATTTGAGTAACAGTTATTTAACTAACATTTTAATGGATTTAGAATGAATGTCATATTTAGATTCAAGGCCATACTAAAATGCCAAGCAGTGGAAATTTTAAGCATTTAGAGAGTTACATTTCCGTAACTTTTATTCGTATAATTCATTTCTTATTGTTTTGATAAAATTTAACCAAATGTTTATTACCAGCCTTTTACATTTTATACGGAGTTGCATAGATAGTTTGCAATGTTAAAAGTAATAAATAAAGAAGTTACTTTTATGAAGGTGATGTTGAATTTGAGCTTACTAGGCCAAGCTAAGACAAAGCCTTAATAGATTTCTCTAAATAAAGAATGGGAAACTATACAAGTACAGTTCGATTCACCATTTCTTATTACTTAGTTCAAAGAAACTAGGTTTGACAATTTTAAAATACAAAATTGATGTTACTTTTTAGTAGAAGGTTGAAAATAAATAATTACCTTTAACTTAAAGTAAATTCTACAATAGTTTCAACTATGTTTTGCTTGCAGTAAATTCTCTTCATATTTTCATTTTCTTTTATTTTGAAAAAGATTCTTTCAAACTTGTAATGGAAGATTAATGTTTTTTGTTTTCAAATATATATTTTCATAGATTCACAATTCTAGTAAACAAGTAAATCTAGATGTCGTGAAATCTAATGTTCCATTAAACTCAGTAAATGTAAATTCAAAAGAAATCCTGATATTAAAATCACAGTAAAACTAAAGTTACCACATCATTAAATACAAACATGTAATACATTATTCTCAAATTAAGTTTATGAATATTGAAAAGGTTTTCATTTGGAATACCTTAACCATACACTAGGTTCAGGAACAAACCTAGATTTGATGGATATACCCTCTTGTCCTTTTGTATACTTAGTAAAGTATGACTAGACTGACTGACAAAAATATTGCATTTTGACTTGAATTAAAGATACTTCCCCTCATATCAGGATTAAATATATTGGAGGAGCTCTGTCCAGAGTCTGGCTGACGAGGAGCACTGCACGGTGGCGGGAAAGGGCGGTGCCCCGGCTTTACCAAAAACACAAAAATGCTGTTGTAGTTTTATCTTGTTTGATTGAAATAGCAAATTTCTTACAATATATTTGAATGCTAAGATTATTAGTCTTCCTCACCCTCTTAAATCTTTATTGTTGAACATTTGTTAAATATTAGGATTATTTTTATTCTATTCATCTTCATCATCACTTTCGTAAATTAAGTATTTTCTATTCTATTTAACTATCGTTAGGCAAAGTAGGTTATACCATTCGAGTCATTAAAGTTCAGGGGTTACAACAGCGGTTCGCAACTTTAGGTCCTATTACACCACTAGACGTTCATTTGGCCAAATACTAATCTCAACTCATTAAATTGAAGCCAATTCTGTTATTTTAAGTTCTTTCTTTTCCTCTATTTACAGTGTCTTCAGCCTTGTCCATGTCCAGCCTTCTGGGAATCGTGTCTGATGGATCCGTGCTCTATCTACGATTAGTGTTGCGTTTTAGTGAAGTTAATAATTATTTCCTTGAAGTGATTTACTTGCAACTGAAGAATTTTGATTAAAGTTTTCGTATCTTAAATTTCATCTTTACATTTACTAAAATCGTCCTTTAAATTCTCAACATTTAGCTTTTCTTAATCTTTCTTAATTTCTTTTACTTCTCTTTTCTTAATTAGGGTTAAAAAAAAAAATAGGGCTAGGGTAGATGTTACAGTATTACACATCATGCTATAGAAAGAAACGCAGTCGACATTCAGATAATTAATTTAAAGTCAAAACTAGGTATAAAATTAAAGTTCTATAATCAATTCTGACTCTGACCAAAAAAAGGTCCACTTTTTATGTTGCAGTCGAAAAAAAAACCAGTTTATTTTGCTAGCGCTATGTACAAAGTTGCGATTTTCAGGATAGCGTGATGCTAGGTTAGGTACCTACTATTGCACGAAGCTTGTTTCAGTTATTTTCAGAAGCTTTCGCACTCAGTTAGAAGTTTCTTGATGTTGTTATAGAGCTTTAAAGTTGTTTTATGTTCAAACTTTCGAGACTAGACTAATAAAATTAAAAGTTGATTCATTGTTGAACATAATGAAAAGTGTTGCGTTTTTATTTGATCTAGTTTGATAAAAAATATTTGATGTATTAAATGTATAATTTTGAAGGACATTTGACATTGTTTGGCGTATTGCAGTAGCGACTGTTTATCGCTATTTAACACCTCAATCAAGTTTCTCAAGTTCTTTTACTGCATTTTAAATGGGCTGGTAAATTCTTTGTTTTTTATCAATCCCACTCCAGCAAGAAAATACATAGCACCGTGAATAGTTGTCTGTCTTCAGTTAATGAGCAGAGAAACGTACTCTTAGTTGTAATTAACTGTATTAGCCAACGAAAGGAGCTTTAGCGGCGCCTTTGAATTTCAACCAAATTAATTAACATCCAAAAAGCTCTTCCTCTTGAATACTTGCTGTAAGATGTCATCTCAGTTTTTTTAAGGAGTTTGTTGGTGGAGAGATGAAACGATATTTCCAGATCACAAGTTCAAGTCCCAACCGCGCATTTTTCCGCTATTGATTATTTCATTATACAACAGAGTTTTAAATATTCGGCCCATGAATGTTTATTTTTGGCCTATACATGTACACAAATTGTCCGAGACTTTATTGCTGCCCGGGGCGTATTCAATATTATCATCCAATAAACATTATTATACTAGGTTCTGTTATTAAAAACATCGTTCTATTAATTTTCGAACCAACCTACAATAGAGTTGTGAATCATAAGTGCAAAAGTTTGGATGTTTGAATGTTTTGATGTTTGTTACTCATTTACGCTTCAACCACTGAACAAATCCGGATGAAACTTTGCACACATATAGGTTAAATCCTGAAATAGGACATTATGCTGCTTTTTACCACGAGAAAATACATTCAACGCGGGTGAAACCGCGGGCGGAGAGCTAGGAAAATTATTTATTGAAAGCAGATTGAAAAGACTGCTTCTACGGAAAGGATTTATTTATTGAATGACGGAAGAAGAAAAAAATAGTCTACGCCTACCTACGCCTACGGCTCGTATTCTACTCAACTTTTCGTGATTTTTGTACCTACAGGCTTTTTCTTCGTAGCCTACAGGATAGTGAAATTCTTAGCATTATTACTAAACCGATATACTTATTCAGAATATACCTTTTGTGTTAAATATTTTCCTGAACATTTCCATTTATTTAAAAAAAAAACTCCTCCTCCTCGCTCCTTGTTTTAACGAGTAAGTATATTAACCCATAGGATTCTACAATATTGTAATTTAGTTCTTTGCTCATATTTACGACTGACTCTTTATAACGTATACAATATCAAGATGGCGGCATATTTCCTAAATTTATGAGTATTATCTTGATGACCTTTGACCCGTGTGTGGTGCTTGCCGAAGGCGTTAGAGGTGGTAGCTCGTATTTCACACTTTTATGACGAAGGATTTTAAATGGAAATGACCTGCATATAAAAAGCTTTTCCTGCTAGAAAATATGTTTTTTTATTCAAATGTTATAATGAGTTAATTTTAAGTTTAAGTCATGTTTAAGTTATTACCGAGCAGACCAAAAATATATGTCTATTTTAGAAAGAAAAAAGACGAATTTCACCTAGCACCTTAAGGTGAAGGAAGTTTAAAGGAAATAACTTATAAAGCTTTTATTTAAGTCTCCTTATAATTAGTTAACTTCAAAAACAAATCAAGATCTGTCGTTAACTTAGCTCAGCAGCCTAATTTGGAATTCTGTGACGTCACAAGGGCGTTCGATGTCGTCATCGTACCGGGATTATTTAAGGTGCCGGACCGTGACGTAGGCGGGAGGGAAAGGTTCAGTGGCCTTTTTTTATACTTGAGTGAAAGAGACATCAATAGCTTTAACATCTACTAAAGGTAGCTGCGTTGGCGTAAAAATACACCTGAAGAAACACAAGCTGTATTTTTTTTGTGGTTTATTGACTCTTCGAATATGTCAAGCTATCAAAAGTTTTATCAGCCGTCATTCAAACTCTTAACATCAGGGCTCATCGGGTCATTCACTTAACAACCTCTTAGGGGATGTATATGTAAATAAAAATAAACATACCTACCATTTTTAATGGTACAATATTAAATTTTCAACATTCATTATGATTCGCGCAATAATTAACCACAGGAAGTGAAAACGTTTTATTACGTGCTTTAAATATTACATTAATATGATTACGCACGTTTTATATGTTTATTTTAATATGCTTGTAATGTAAAGCTCAGTAAAGCACATTTAAATTGTGGTACAAAATTATGCAGTTGCCATAATATTGATAATTATGAAACACATATTTTTTATACTCTCAAAATTTGATTTGTGACACTTATTAACTTTTATGTATTGCTCTGAACTAAATTAATTTCTACATGGTAGTTACTGTAAAATTCGAAACCCAATACATTTAACAAACATTTCTTTTGCATTTACGTAAAAGTCACAAAACCCACTGACGTAGATTTTTTTGCGAAATTCAAAGTTAAGCTGATTTGATTACATATAAGAACATTTATAAAATCAGCTCTGGTAATATTAAATTTTAGTTGATAAAAGTATTTCGAAACAAAAGAAAACAGGATTGGGAATTCTGTAAACTCCTAAGGTCGCATTTTATACAATAAAGATCAATTAGAAATCGAAATGTCGATAGCAGGTTACATCATCGACAGAAGGTCACTGGGTAAAACTTTACTAGTTACCTAAACACTAAAAGAGCCTATTTAATTTATTACAATATTGTATTATTTTCTTTGGTGGAAGTAAATTCTTGGAATTCAGTTGTTAAGCGTAACAAGATTATGAATTCTATGAAACAATAAGCTCAATTTGAATCGGAATGTCGACAATAGATTCAGAAGGTCACTAGGTAAAACTTATCTACCTAAAACCTCAAAAGGAACCTGTTCTATTAGGTAGATTTGATTCTCGGTATTTGATTGTTTTGGAATTTTACGGCGTAATAGGAGGCAGATTTTCCCATGGGACGATTTCGATTGCTATAAAAGGAAGTAATTTGTAAGATAATTGCGTCTTTTTTCGCTGCGAGAAAACATAGTATTTACACGAGAAAAGTCATTTGACATTAAGCAAAACCGCAGGACGGAAAACGTGGGTGTCCAGTAACAAAGTTTATCAAAACATTTTCAGAGGGAAAGTCGACAAATAAATTAATTTGATAACTAGAACAAGTTTTCAACTGTATGGTTTCACAAACTTTGTAGATTTTCTAGTGCAAATAGTAATAGTTTCTTGCAGTAACAAAATAGTATTTGAACTGGAACTATTATCAAACATTATAAAAGTCTAACGTGATTAAAATAACAGCGAGGAAGATACATAGCGTACAAAATAATCTAGTGATGCCAAGTGACGTGGGATGAGAGCCCGTGTATTTTCAATCTCCGCCCACGCTACGCCTCCGCGTTCTGTGAAATATTTCTCTTTAGTTACGAGATTCAAAGACCTTAAGGACGTTAATTAATTATCAAATATGATGATTAAAGGAGTATTACCTACTGTATTACTGCATTTGCAGACCCCGAATTTGCTCATTGGCCGAAAAAAAGGGACATTCCGCGGATTCTTCGTTTTGCAATTTTCTTTTGTGGCCAATGAGTGAACTCGTGGAACGTGGTTATCATTTAAAATTTTGAGAATGAAAATTAATCAAAACGTTTTTGCCGCACATATTAAATTTGTATCCAATATATTTTATTGCCACATATTGTATCAAAGAAATATTATGTCAACTTTTCTAGACATACTGCAAATAGACATTAAATACCATTATTTTCGACAAATAAAAGAACATAACGGTTATTACGTCTAGTCGTATTACATAAAGTACTGAGTAATATCAACATTTTCCTGTTGATATTTCGGCAACACATTAAGCCACCTGTCCCGAGAGATCCTACTCCTACGCTCAATATGAACGCCTACTGTACAACCCACATCTGCCGAACGCTGACCTTTGCAAACAGGATGATATTTGTATACTGTTAAAGGTAAGGAACGTAACAGGCTTCAACAATTTGAATATGATTACTTTCATAATAGACTAGGATCGGTTAAATATAGAAAACTGTAACACACGACTAATAGTGACCGACGCAATGCCTAGTCAACTTTTTTTTTAAAGATTTGGCGAACTATTTGTCCGCTATCTCAACTGTTGGTAAGTGGAAACCATCCTAAAAGAGAAAGTATTTTGCCAAGGCTTTTTATAGCACGTTTGTATGAAGGTCAATCCGAAAATAGGATTGGTTTATCTGTGACGCGCGTCCGAAGAAAGAAGAGGGTTGTCCTTCAGAGCATGGACTCTTTTGCTTACTGACAATCAAGTGATTCAGCTAGGATTGTCCTAACCAAACTAGGGAAAAACTAACCCAACAACAACCTGTCAATGCAAGCCTATTAACCATGGAACAAAGAGACCCAAAAAAGGAAAGTATTTTGCTAGGGCTTTCTAAAGCACATTGTATTTCAAATGTGCTCTGTGGAGGCCATTCCGAACGTAGGATTGGTTATCAGTGACGCGCGTCCGAAGAAAGAAAGAGGGTGCTTCTCCGTTCAGCCAGGATGGCTTTACTTATTCAGATTCTTTGCCTGATAATAGGAATAAGTGGATGAGTTTCAATGAAAAACGAAGAAATAGCTTTTCAGTGGAAGTCTACCTAAAAAGTCAGCTTCAGTTAATAGCTTTGTGGAATTTCAAATGTCAATTTACCTAGGTATTTGACCTCATGGTTTGCTTTACATATTTTTAAATATCGAGCCATATCGTATTCTTTCGTAATTCATGTGTTTTTTCATAATAATAAAGTATCTTATTTTTATTTTTTTTCATGTTATTTCGTAAGCGAATCAATAGCTAAGAAAAAAAAAGATCCGTTCCTGAGAGCTAAATTCAGTATATTAGATGTAAATGTTCTCATGTTCTAGAACTCTACAATTCAGATCTTTCTTTCACAGCTAATTGAATAACGTATAGCAGATATCGTTGTTATTTGGATCACGCGCGCTTTGTATAACCTACCTACAGGCAACAAGTACGTGTGTGTGAGACTTAATTGAAAATTAATTTCTGCACAAGCAGGTTTCAGCTTAGAATAACCGAAGAGACGAAAATATTGTTACAGGGTAATGGAATATGATTTCAAATATTCATTTCGTAAATATGAACGTAATCTTCAAACATCAACAGATTAAATCGTAAAGAAAATTGTAAAAAGTGTACTTCATTTTACATAATAACATTTCTAAATGAAATATTTAAGTATCTGATATTTAATTTGAACATGTTTATTTTTCTTTCTCAAATATTTCACACAATTTTTAGAATATTTCTAGATGTTGGATGCCTAAATAAAACGAATCTAAATCCAAAAACAATCCAAGACATTTCGGTTGACTTATTTTAAATACAATAGAGTTTTTTGAAAAGCTTTAAACATTTTTCTGTTCTTGGGACTAAATGGTGGATTACGAAAAAAAATTAAAAGAAAAGGTTTATTCATTTTGAAACTCTTTTCAACTCAAAACTTATTCACTACAAAAGAAAATGTATAACAAATAGACCATATTTATTTACTTACTATGTTCGCAGTTCTTATCTTTTACTTACGGGGTAGGCAGAGCGATGTCAACGGCATTTACGTCACGTATGTGTTATTGTATGTACCTAGTGATAAACTGTTAGACCATCGCCTAAAAAAACTGTCGAGACCCTCTAATGACCTAGAGCTAGAAGAAGCACATATTTTATGTGTGTTTTTTTTATTTTTGATTATTTGCAATCGGTAACAGCTGTACAAACTAATATAAACTAGAACTCCTTTGTTGAATTACAACGTAATTGCCTAAGTTTAAAATATGCATCAGCTCTCGTGCTCGCAAGCCCCGCCCCCTTTGCACAGGACGTGTTGCACGGAACTCGCACCTAAACGGGAATAAATTGCGCGAAACAGGGTTAAATCCATAGTGATTAATGGGAGTACGCTTTATTGTTTGTAAGAGATTTGCTACGTACGTAGCACCTGTGTAGCACTTTGCTACGGATACGACAATGTTCTACCAGAGTTTACATTTGCTTGAACGAAACATTAAATGATTTAGGTATTGGGTGTCCGTCCATGTCCATCAAACATCATATTGTTGTGAAGTATTTTTGTCTGGTCTTTCAGAAATTAATATCCTGCTAGGTACCTAGATTACTTTTAAAAATTAAACTCTTCCTTTTAAAAATTGCGAATTTTCATCCACCAACAGCATCTTGTATTCCCGTAATGTAATCTCGATGAAAAATGGGTCACGCCTGTCGATCACACGTCGTTGCTTGACGCTTATCATGCACGTCACGTCTATCGCTCGCTGAGTTAGCAATTCACGCGCGCCGCCCGACCGCAGCCGGTAATGGTGAGCGAAGGGGTAATAGTAGTCAAATGTGTCGTTTTATGAGCTGTGTTGGAAGGTACGGGATTGTACGATGATATAAGGCGATGTTAGGTCAAGGAATCTGTTGTAAACTAGAGTGTTTATAGCTTGGTCTGTTCTTTGGTACACACAGAAACAATTGACACTAGTAGGACAACAAACTAAGTTACTGCAACTTTAAACAATCTGCTTCAGGTCAGACTATCTAATGTGCCAGCAATAGTGCTGACTCCCAAGCCCTTCAAATATCATCGTGAGCAATCTATTGGAGTAACCTACAATCTATTTTTATCAACATATGACCCCGTAGCATGCCGCCGCGCGATAGCGAATTTATCGCATCTATTTGTCAATTCATACAATTTGACAGACAGATGTGAAAAAATATCTATTGCGGCCTTACCGTAACTGGAATATATATTTTCCCTTTGCCTTTGAAACAATTTTCCCCATTTGCTCTGCAATATATCTGCAAGAACAGCTACTAGGGCAGTTAAAATTTGACATGTGATACGGTCAGAGTGAGCCCGGCCCGAATATTTGAAAATAAGTATTTTACGTTGTAATGCAGAACTTTCTTTGCTTACATTTCAATCTCGAAATCAAATGCTCTTTGCAAAAGACCTACTTGCTATTGAGTTAATTTTCTACGCAGTCTATTTCAATTTCAATTTCAATCGTTTATTGCAAGTCACAACACATAAGGATCTTAAAAGTATTACAGTTTCAGTTTCATGTGACGCCCTGCAAGGGCACAGCAATTTTAGGGGTCTAGGGGGCTGTACCTATGATTTGAGCTAAAGATCGTGAGTTTGAGTCTCGGGGAAGAACAATTACTTTGAATTACTTTCAAAAAGGTTCAGCAATGCCTGCGGTATCACAAATTGTAAGGTTGTTGGCTTTTTATAAATTTGATGGATAAATAAATGCTAGGTTATTGAACAAAACAAGACTATCGAAAAGGAATGTGGAAATAAGTTTCTCATCATTATCAGCCCACATCTACCCACTTACCCACTGCTGAGTATAGGCCTCTTCATTTGTACGCCATCTACCACGGTCCTGTTTCTCATACCTCAACACCTTTCGGGCGAATTTGTCCACAGTATAAAAAAGTCCACTGTGTCAAAAAGACTTTAAGTACCTATCATTGAGTACATTCAGGGTCAGAAGCCAGACAAGTGCCAATTTTTATGTAATTTCTATGTTTCATTTTACTGTTCCACTGTTACATAAATAATAAAATATCAGATACGTCTGAGTAAGGTGAAATATTTGTAGATTTTAACATTATAACCTAACATCAAAATTATTATTGTTATAGTAGCGCCGTAGCATCATAAATTCAGGTGTTTTGTTGCTATATTATTCTGACTATCAAAGTTATCTTTGCCTAAATTTGAGTACTAATTTATTTAAATAACTCAGTCGTTTTAAAAATGCTTCAATTTAGTTCATTGACCCTTCATGTGTGAATACAGTATTTGAGAGTATGCAAATATGTTTGATATGTATCAGTGCTTGAGTGCTGTTTATGTTATTTTCACCGCAAGAAATATAGGCATGAATCAACGTACGTCTCATTCAGTTACCAGGCGAGCAGGAAAGGAAAGCTTCGTAAATAATAAACCGATATAAATTGTATGATAACGCCGCACCAGCTCAATAATTCAGCCGCGGCGGCTTGACTTGATTGCGAGTGAGTAGGTAAGAATGAGATTATGATCAAGTGTCCATATTGGGTTTATTGCATTTTTATTGCGTTTTGTTCTGATTTTAAATGATTTTATAATGAACATGTTATTTATTGCTTTAACCCGCATTACTTAAATGATTTTTCTCGTGGTAGCCTAGGCAAAAAAAACTCATTTCTTTATATTGGACTTCTAGGTGGAAATACATGTAGAGAAAAACGAATAATGGGCTTTGAAGTTAGACCTACAGCAAAGCAACAAAGAAAAATGCAATAATATACAGACAGGCGAGAAAGATTAACAAAAAATCTATAATAATCGGGTTTTTCTGGTTAAGTCTAAGGCTTCTTAATCATCATGTCATAATAAACATGATGCAAATAAATCACAGAAGACTTATCACATTTAAGTCGTGTGCTTATCGAATTGAAACCATCATTATTGTAAGCCTGAGGTTGCTAAGTGCCATTTAAGCTTAGTGTCTGCCTGTCCGGGCACTTGCCTAAGCTAAGTGTACCTCTAATACATTGCCGGATAGTACCTAATACCTCTCAGATACGATAAGACCTATAATAATGCTACTCAGGATTGACCTCTCGTATGATGTGATTAGGTATTATATTCTACTTATACAAGATTTTGACTCTGGTATAGTTTGCATTTATATCCTTTGTTGTCAATACTAAGCAAAGAGCGTTAGTCCATGTAGCCTAGTCATCACATATATATGACACTTAGTCAAATCTTCAGTATTTTGTTCAGTAAGGCGTCAAGACACGTCTTCAATAATATCTTTATGCATATTATTATGAAGCTGACAATTTCTTTTTCTTTGTTGCAGTCGCTAAGCCGCAACGCGAGTGGGGACGCCTGTGAAAGGCGGGACCCTTGCCAACATGGCGGCGTCTGCATCAGCACTGATGATGGCCCCATCTGCGAGTGCAGAGATGGCGATTATGAGGGGGCTTTCTGCGAGAGAGGTGAGTGGAGGTCTTTTTGCATTTCGACACAGGTTGTGCACTCCATATACTAAGAACTTGATTTTATATTACATCCGCAGAAAAGTGTCTGTACAGTTTTGAATGTGCGCGAGTACATGCTTTTTGCGAACTTAATCGCCGTCTTGTACCCCAGATTATGCCCTTTGACGCGGGGTGGGGCGGTGAGGTACATATTCAGCGCGGGGGTGGAAGTGCGCGTTCTTAAGCGTTAGCAGCTAATGTTTACTATTCTTTGATTGTGATAAAAATCGAGTTGTCCTGGTTAAAAGTGAGCTGCTATAGTTGAATGTGGTGGGTTGTACTGCTTAAATAGAGCTACGCCGGTTAAACGACTGAAGCTCTGGGTCTGGTCATAAAATCAAAATGTTGGCAGCAGATCAGATGAGGTTTGTAAACTTACCTCTCATTCTAGAGTCCAAAAAACCCTTAATTCACATTGAAAAATGGCCCTCAGCACTACCATTTGAACAGTTATCGACCTCATAATAAAGTCTTGTCCAAACCTTGCTAGAACTGGCCTACTTCCCATTACGGTAAGCTGCTTGGCCGGTCGAGCGGTCGAGCTGGGCGCTAATGGCAACTGCCGGGTAAATGCTGGGAAGCACGCAACGCAACCCCGCTGGGCGTATGTAGGTAATATGCTGTTGATAGAATATTTTTCTCTGTTCTTCCTCTTTTTGTGACTTATGATGGTTGGGTTCGTCGACCCGATAAACTCTGGTGTCGGAGTTATTGAATAAATTTGGCCCAAGGTCTAGTGGACTGGCAAAAGTGGAGTGGCAAATCTTTTACAAATTATAACAAAATTGTAGGTAGAACAAGTAAAAACCGCTTGAGTAAAATAAATTCGCCTCAAAATAATACAAAGTCAGAATATAATTTTAACCCTCAAGAAAAATTATTACGTTGCTCTTGAAACCACTTGAGAATCCAAAGAAAAATGCTCTGCGCAAGAAGGAAAGTAAAATTCACTCGTTTCAGTCTTTTTAGCATTAAAATTATGGCAATTTTCACTTAATTTCCATTGGTATTTCATAAGTAGTTATTCTTCAGTGCTATCTCGTAGATTAGTGTCAGCTTGTTTTTTTTTTTAAATTTTAAATACATCTAACATTAAATTATAAATTTTAGGTTTATGATTTATTGACTTAAAGATCTATTAAGTCATTTAAGGCTACTCATGAGTGTGAATACTCATTCACCGAACACAAGTAAAGTACGAGATGCGTCAGGGGTTCTCAACTCCGTGCACATCGCGCGATTAATTACACGTCTATTTGAATTGTGGGGCCGAAAGTTGGAGATCCCTGCCGGCAGGGCTGTCAGATGTAGTAAACAGAAATAGTTTGATGTTTCGCTCCACTATTCTCGTTATAACATTGTTTCATTCCTGAAATACCTTTGTTTGTTGTTTTCAGGAATTGGGACAAATTAAGCATTCCAATTCCAATGTTAGTTTAAATGTTTCTGTGAAAACATGTTTTTGTTTACTGAACACGGCAAGTTCATTTAACAACTATTGCGACTAATAAAATGTTTTCTATGGCTGCAGATTTTAATTTATTTTTAAGGCGATTTATTCGTTAATTCAAATTATCCAAAATATCAACATTTCACGGACTTGAGACTTGGGAACCCTGGATCAAAACACATGGCTCTCCGTGGAGTTAGAACCGTTCTTGTTAATTATTACCAGCAAACATTGCGGGTAGCAGGCGCGCAGACAACTATGGAGATACATCGCCCAGCCGGAGCTTCCCAAGACGCCCAAGACCGCGGCTTGTTTGACCTAAAATGGTCACTGGAAGATCAGTTTTCTACGTCCATGCGCAATCAGCTATAAAAATGCATCGCTCGACTGTTAATACCGGGTAATGCAGCTTTTCAAGCCTATATCCGGAGACCGGCGCAAAAAGTTGCTGTGTTTAGTAGGATGTGAGGAATAATCGCTTCATTATCAACTATGTCTCCGACAACTCCAATCTATGTAAATAATTATAGCAAAAATATCGAAAATTTAATTATAAAAATATTTTCTAGGCAGAAAGGACTGTCTTTCAAATAACTTGTTCAAGACTTGTGAGTGAGTTTGCGTCATCATCTACAAATCCAGTCAATAGCAAAATCATTGTGAATAAAAAAATGAAGTTTAAGCGCAAAATGATAGCCGGTGTCTCTCTGAGACAACGAAAATTGCCCAAAAAGGTCTGTCTTTCAAATGACTTTTCATTGCGAACCGCCATTTGTACACAATTTTGCAACCACATGCAGCAGCCGTAGTCAGTCGGCGGTTATTTATTCCTTTGATCAGTGCCTGTGTGCGGTGCGGTACTGTGGACTTTGGAGCTATTACCCATCCTGAGGGAGGCTGCCGCCGATTGCACTAAACTGGTTCTAACCGACGACGCTCAGAACTGATAGGGCTGTTACAAAATTGACAGTTCATTCTAATCGAATGTTACGTTATTAATTATGTTTTTAATTAATTAATTACGTTGCTAAAAATAAATTAATTAAAAATATTGCGCACTTATTATTATCGCTAAAATTAAAACCAAATATGATCAATGTTTTAATCATTTTTACAG
Source organism: Scrobipalpa atriplicella (assembly GCA_029255725.1). Taxonomy (NCBI): domain Eukaryota; kingdom Metazoa; phylum Arthropoda; class Insecta; order Lepidoptera; family Gelechiidae; genus Scrobipalpa; species Scrobipalpa atriplicella. The sequence continues at coordinate 51,339 of JARACY010000850.1, forward strand.
TAGTTATTACCTACGTATAAGTGCGTAATAAAATCATCATCATGCTTTATGAAAATTGCAGTAGGTACTTATAGGCTGTGGTATAGACTTGACGCATTCAACATAATCGGCTTATCATGTGGTTTAATTTGTTGATGGAAGTTAATCTTGTTGTATGTCAATGTGGTTTTTAATTTGTATATCCACTTGAATTTATTGAGCAGTTAATTATTAATTTAATCACTACAATTGAGTAATTATTATAAATATTAACTTTTTTTTCTGAAATTGACTGAAATGTGTCATACCGTCGTACACAATATTGCTCCTTGAAATATTAGAGGACTATATTTGAATTAAAGGCAAACTACGTCATTCAAAATTTTCGATCATCAAGTTGGACTCATACTAATTAATAATTTATTTCCTAATAATCCCTTGAAAAACTTGCATTATTTTTACAAAATCATACACAGTTTCAAAGGATATAGGTACTTATTTACAGAAACACTAAGTACAAATCACATACGTATAAACAGCTGCAAATCTAGGTCAGATAATCCTTTCATCTCAAGCGCATTTGCCGGCTGAATGCAGGAGTAAGCCGGCAATCTTCTTTGAGCACCTCAATTCTAATCCAGCAGTCAGTCAGTCAGCGAGCGCAGGCGGAAGTTGATCTGCTGCAATTTTGGCCCTCGTTTAACCTAGAGAAGTTTCTTGAATAGTTTTGTTCGAAGGAATATTTGAAGTTCTTGGAGTTTTGAGTTTTGCGGTTTGGGTAGATGCTGGTTTCATGATGGAACACAATTCATAATTTATTTGTTACACCAACTATTTTTGACAAAATAGACAAAAAGAGTAATTCGCTGCATGCGTCGTCAAAAAATTAAAATAGACGGCAAAGTATAATGCTATTTTGTCAGTGCACTGTAATCGAGCCCCTACATTTGTTTTACAAAACAAACAGTGAAAATTACAAGCAAGGACAGAAAATGCACAAGGCCAAAAGCAAACAACAATGAAAATTAACACCTACAAACCTGAAATTCAGCGCTCGGAAGCTCAAAAATACTGTTCCTGCCTCACAAATCAAACAAACCAGGTAAAACTCTTGTAAAATTTGTCAAGGCCAAAAAACTGCACACCTCCGCAGCAATTTTGCTGATTTACAACCGAAATATGCAAAGAGAGGCGCTCGACGCCACATGTGCTGCACTAACAGTAACTACTACATAAAATGCAAATATTTTACACAAAACTTCGACTAATAGCCGCCGCACCAGGAAATTAAACCAACTCCCTTATTACCATTTTATTCAAATGTGCACTTTAATGGCTCGTTGTAGAGTCGATTTCGATTCGCCCGAAATGGATCTTTGATGGTGATAGCGATGGGTATTGGGGTTTTTTAGAATTATCTAAAGTTGATGGTCTAATGGCTCAGTGTGAGGAATCTCTGGTAATCATTGGAAAGTTTTCAAGGTTTGTGATTATAAAGTTCCAGACTCAGTTCCACAACTTGCAACAGCTTATGGAATGTTCATAGTTTTATGAATGGTAATTTATTCAATTCAATTCAAAATATTTATTTCAGAAAACAGAGTTCCATATTATGTTAGTAGTAGTAGTTTGTCTTATTATTCTATGTTATGTTATGTTAATTAGATACAAAACTTTACTTCCACTTTATTATAATACCTATAAGACTTCAATTTCATTACAATGTCAAATAATTCATTCGTCCATTCATTCGTTCGTATGTAGCGAGAAGTTTCCAAAAATTACTCTCAGTTCCGCCATTTTCACTCATCTGTTAAAAAATAAGAAAATACCTACCTAATAGACCCAGCAGTCACAAGAAAGTCGTATTGCAGACCGTTTGTTTGCGTTACGTGACGTTGCAGTGAGCACTTGCAATTTATTTTACTTCAATAAGATCTCGTAGAAATTGCAAATAATGTCCTCAGATCTTAAAGAGACTATTGAGTAAAATAAGATCATTATTTTCTTTGTTTTAGAACCACATATTACATTGGTAGGTATGCAGTAAATAAGTAACATAAGAATAGACTTACTCCACACACAAATTAAGTGGTTAGGTTACGTTACGTACTTACGTTACTTATAATTATAAAACTGCACACTAACGTTAGTCAAAACATGAAATAAAATAATGACCGTCCCCTAATATTACAGTTAACACTCACTCAGAAGCACGCCATGAGTGATTCGAAAACCGAATAATTAAATCACTTTCAAGCGTTTAAAATCAAATTCACTGGAATTTAGCTCCCAGTTCCAAGTGTAACTAAGCGCCCAAATAACTTTTTTCTAAAATTCTACAAATTTTATTTGCAATGCAGGTACATATTCTTCTTCTTGTCGTATGGATTTCGCGTTGATCGCCCCGATGTAGCCTGTTTTAGGAGTTTTAAACCGCCTTATAGAACAGCTAATAGGCCTCTGACGTGGTTTGTGTATAACGACCACTATCAATGACAGCGACCGTGATCGAGGGATTAACGTGCCCTCCAAAGCACGGAGTCCTTTTTCTTCCAGACAATCAGGTGATTCAGCCTCCATTGTCCTAACCAAACTAGAAAAAAATCTCACAACTTTGTGCTCCCCCTGGGAATCGAACCCAGGACCTTCAGATTGGGAGCCCATGGCTCAGACCACTAGACCACGGAGGCAGTTACAATGCAGGTATAATTTTGTGATTCGTGTCGGTCGCCTCACCTCCCCTTGATTCGCGACCTTGGCCTTTGATGACCTCACTCACCTCACTGCCATTACTGGGAACCAGGGGTTGTACCATAAAACCATAAAAAAATTACATTCCGTTTGGCCACGCGAAGTTTCTAATCTGGAAATATTTGTAAAATATTGCTAATTGCTATATTAAGTGCCTATTTGAAGTCGAGCCCAAAGGTTCTTGATGTTAATATTGCTGCTTTTAACACAAAAGTCAAATACAAAGTTATAAACTAATTCCTATTTATTTTAAAAAGAAAGTAAATTGTCAAAGACCATTCTAGAAGTCGTTTTCAGGTACTACCCAGTACTTAGGCTTGTATTTATAAAGCTATCTCAATATTGAGTGTGGATTTGACAGGTGATTTTGTACTGGAATAACGTTTCTGATACGAACTCAAACATGCTGTCACTCTTGAGAGCTGATTATACATACGGGCCTTTGAGAACTGCGAATGTTTGAACACCGTAACGCCAATGATTCTATCCCACGATTTTATGTGTGCTGGTTCCTAAAATTTTACGGTAGATTTTACAACAATATTTTTGGTAGACTTTTTTCCTACTGGCAGTCATGTAAAATCTACATTCCGCTTACATTGAGTGCTTGAAACACTAGTAGATAAACACTACTTTGTGCTAAAAGCAACTCCTGTATTTTACGATGGAAATACTTAAAAAGCAAGATTTACTACACCTGCAGCTCAGTGATAACACCTAGCGCTTTAAAATGTTTATTTCACTTTGAAATACTCCTCAAAGGCTATTAAATTTTAGTGGAAAGATCTAAGCCCTAGCCTAGCTCTTTATAACCCGAGTGACATACTTCAACTTGCATTTGTCTACTAGGTAGCTGCCCAAGTTTATGACGACATATCTTGTATTCTTCTTCTTCTTAAATTTAAGAGCAGAGCTCTTGTCGGTGGATCATTCGCCATCGCTCCCGGTCCAATGCCAGTTCTTTGGTCTCCTGGTACGACTTGACGTTTATTTTCTCCTTCACTTGGTCGAAAAAACTGCGTCTTGGTCTTCCTCTCCCTCTCTTTCCTTCCACTTTAGTATATTTATAGTTTTAAATCGTATGAGCTACGCATTAAAATACCATTATCCCAAAATCAAAAATGCATTTCTCTCTGTTTCACCCTGTATAATAAATAGGTATGTATTTGTTAAAAAAAAGAGTAAAACCAACAGCCAGTATAACAATAACAACAGAGAGCCACTAACGGGATACATATTACAATTCATGACAAAAGAGGAACTCGAGGATATTATGTAGTTTTTGTTCTGAAAACATCTCGGAAAAGTAGGTACATATAGATATAGCCTCAAAACAAATACACAAGTCAATGGTTTATTATTAGATACAAGATCACACACACATACATAACAAAGCAACAAAATTACATACGCTCATTACTTTGACAAACTTTGACACACACACACACACACACACACACACACACACACACACACACACACACACACACACACACACACACGCACAGCGGGGCTTACTTCAAAACTTCCTGTGGTTCACACTGAAAAGCCTTAGATGGTGTACCTGTTTGAAATAAATTGGATATAAATAAAAATTAAAACGACGGCTTCACTCGTGGCTTAATTAAATTATTATGTCTATGTCTAACCCGTAAGATGATTACTGACAGCCCATATAAAATGTAATTTTTTGCATAAAACTTGTATGAGCTGTCAGTAATCATCTTATGGTGAACGGGGTATACCAATAAATAAAAAAAACACAAGAGTGGCTATAATATTTACTAGTCCCTATGGCCTACTATGACATACTAATTAATTAGCAAATAAGTACTACCAGTATCATGTTGTCTTAGCTTGCAAATGATTTACTTCGAAGCAAATTATATCAAGTCGAATAATGAATATTTAAAGATCCAGTTCTACCTGATTTCTCAGAGGAAGCAACAGCTTCATCTTAATAAAAAACATAAAACAAATACTTATAAAAATGCAAATCAAGCAAGTAGAATTCACTTTATTTTCCTGCGATATTTCTAAGAAACGCCACAACAAAGCCCCGACTCCGGCCCTGGAGGTATTATGCAGGCACCTTCGGCTTTACATAAAGAAATTCAACTAACTACGTTTGCACAGGCCCGGAGTTAGGTTAATGCGAGAAATGCAAAGCAAACAACTATTCAGTCGGCACTTCCTCGAAGTTGTTTTTTTAACGATTCTGCGAACGTACTAGAAAGTGAATCTAAGTCTCTTCAGTTTTCTTAAAACTAAACGTATGTGTTAGAGCTATTGCTATTTATTGCTTTGCCTGTCTCATTAAGGATAACCGTATGTGTGAATTTATGTATCTTAATATTTAATTGTTCAAAGAACTTATAAAATTCTCCAACTAAGCGCCATAAGATCATATTTAGGTGGATTGTCATAAGTGTTTTGGTTCTTAATTAATTACTAACATACCGAATTTAGCTACAATAGATCTACACAGTGGCTGTTGGGTTGTAGGCGCAACCCCTCATTTCCAAAAGATAAATCATAATCACAGCGAATTCGTTCAAAGAGAAGGATAAAAAAATTAATTTTTTTTACGAAAAATCAGGAACTATCACAGGGAAACGAAACTTATTCAAAATAGCGGTTGTCAGTTGCCAGTCGGGCAAGTATTGGCCGAGTAGCAGTGTCAGCCTGAGGACGCTTCCGGGCGTGTCAACGTGTCATCTACCCTGGCAGTCGGGCGATCAGTCGGTCGACCAGTCGGCTGACTGGTCGGGTGGTCTGTTCCGTCGGGTCATCGGGTGTCCGACGGGTGCCGACGGTCCCCGCTGCGGAAACGGCCGGCGCGCGCGAAGGAAATTCGAATTTGGACTCACTAGCTCGCATGCGGAATTGGACGGGCTGCACGTTGATGATCGTCCTCGGTTGCGATGGACAGAAATTCGTAGTGCGTACCTAGTATAGTTGGTCCATGGTACTAACTTAAACGTTGTATTTTGTATACAAAAAAGTAGGAACGAAATATGACAAAGCAATAAATATTTTTGTATCAACAAAGTTTTTGTGCTATTTTAGTATTTCAATTCAATATTTTATTCATGTAAAGATAAAATTAAAATTATTCCCGGTTGCTGTTTTGCATATTTAGAGAAAAATCTAGTTTTTGCCCATTTTCAAAACGCTTTGCTACATCTGCTACGCCGTAGAGCCTTCGACGGTGCTGAATACGCATTTTGCTACGGCGTAGCTGCACTCGCGTGTCACTATAATTTCCTGTTCTATTATTCTGTTTTTTACCGACTATTAGTATGTTTATGAGTTTTCCAATCCACCGGAATTTTTTAATCGATCTAGTCAAATGTGATAGGTACTTTTTCTAGTACGGCTTCACTAACTTATTTCGGATTACGTTGTTCAAATCTCTTCATTGCACTTGTAACGTACTGTAGACGCATGTCTACAACACTGTGAGTTGGTGTGACTGCTGTGTAGTCAGAACTCAGACTGTTTCTGGCTCTGATTTTGTTCTTGTTGCGTCAAAGCGTTGCTGCTTCTCTCGCCGCTTTGTTCATTACAAAGGAGAAACAAAAAAGTTGGTGCTTAGTGCTTGGTTCACTGTGGCGTGTGGAGTTGTTTAGGTTACAAAAGAAAAACAAAATATCACTCTGAAATATTTGTTGTAGGTAATTATTAGGAATTGTTTTAATCCAAAGTTTCACAAATTGTCTTAAGATATTCTTAAAAACGTTTAAACTTATGCAAGTATTAATTTGCTAAACCCTCAACTTTAGTAAGTACGTATTCATTTTTTTAGAGATAAATAAGTTCTGTAAGTTTATGATTTACTGCAGCGAGAGAAAAAAAAAACACAAATAAAGTCTGTCTTATTCCCGACCGATCTGGATGAAAGCAGTTCTCGGCGGATTCAGTCCGGATTTGCCGGTATTTCCCCACACGCCACACGCTTCACTTGCTCTGATCACTGAGAGTTTGGAGCTCTTACTTACATCAATAATCTACTTAGAAGTTTTACATATTATTAACTGTCTAAAGTTATTTTTTAATAAGTACAAGCGGTAATATCAATTTGTTGTGTGTGTGTGTGTGTCAAAGTTTGTCAAAGTAATGAGCGTATGTAATTTTGTTGCTTTGTTATGTATGTGTGTGTGATCTTGTATCTAATAATAAACCATTGACTTGTGTATTTGTTTTGAGGCTATATCTATATGTACCTACTTTTCCGAGATGTTTTCAGAACAAAAACTACATAATATCCTCGAGTTCCTCTTTTGTCATGAATTGTAATATGTATCCCGTTAGTGGCTCTCTGTTGTTATTGTTATACTGGCTGTTGGTTTTACTCTTTTTTTTAACAAATACATACCTATTTATTATACAGGGTGAAACAGAGAGAAATGCATTTTTGATTTTGGGATAATGGTATTTTAATGCGTAGCTCATACGATTTAAAACTATAAATATACTAAAGTGGAAGGAAAGAGAGGGAGAGGAAGACCAAGACGCAGTTTTTTCGACCAAGTGAAGGAGAAAATAAACGTCAAGTCGTACCAGGAGACCAAAGAACTGGCATTGGACCGGGAGCGATGGCGAATGATCCACCGACAAGAGCTCTGCTCTTAAATTTAAGAAGAAGAAGAATACAAGATATGTCGTCATAAACTTGGGCAGCTACCTAGTAGACAAATGCAAGTTGAAGTATGTCACTCGGGTTATAAAGAGCTAGGCTAGGGCTTAGATCTTTCCACTAAAATTTAATAGCCTTTGAGGAGTATTTCAAAGTGAAATAAACATTTTAAAGCGCTAGGTGTTATCACTGAGCTGCAGGTGTAGTAAATCTTGCTTTTTAAGTATTTCCATCGTAAAATACAGGAGTTGCTTTTAGCACAAAGTAGTGTTTATCTACTAGTGTTTCAAGCACTCAATGTAAGCGGAATGTAGATTTTACATGACTGCCAGTAGGAAAAAAGTCTACCAAAAATATTGTTGTAAAATCTACCGTAAAATTTTAGGAACCAGCACACATAAAATCGTGGGATAGAATCATTGGCGTTACGGTGTTCAAACATTCGCAGTTCTCAAAGGCCCGTATGTATAATCAGCTCTCAAGAGTGACAGCATGTTTGAGTTCGTATCAGAAACGTTATTCCAGTACAAAATCACCTGTCAAATCCACACTCAATATTGAGATAGCTTTATAAATACAAGCCTAAGTACTGGGTAGTACCTGAAAACGACTTCTAGAATGGTCTTTGACAATTTACTTTCTTTTTAAAATAAATAGGAATTAGTTTATAACTTTGTATTTGACTTTTGTGTTAAAAGCAGCAATATTAACATCAAGAACCTTTGGGCTCGACTTCAAATAGGCACTTAATATAGCAATTAGCAATATTTTACAAATATTTCCAGATTAGAAACTTCGCGTGGCCAAACGGAATGTAATTTTTTTATGGTTTTATGGTACAACCCCTGGTTCCCAGTAATGGCAGTGAGGTGAGTGAGGTCATCAAAGGCCAAGGTCGCGAATCAAGGGGAGGTGAGGCGACCGACACGAATCACAAAATTATACCTGCATTGTAACTGCCTCCGTGGTCTAGTGGTCTGAGCCATGGGCTCCCAATCTGAAGGTCCTGGGTTCGATTCCCAGGGGGAGCACAAAGTTGTGAGATTTTTTTCTAGTTTGGTTAGGACAATGGAGGCTGAATCACCTGATTGTCTGGAAGAAAAAGGACTCCGTGCTTTGGAGGGCACGTTAATCCCTCGATCACGGTCGCTGTCATTGATAGTGGTCGTTATACACAAACCACGTCAGAGGCCTATTAGCTGTTCTATAAGGCGGTTTAAAACTCCTAAAACAGGCTACATCGGGGCGATCAACGCGAAATCCATACGACAAGAAGAAGAATATGTACCTGCATTGCAAATAAAATTTGTAGAATTTTAGAAAAAAGTTATTTGGGCGCTTAGTTACACTTGGAACTGGGAGCTAAATTCCAGTGAATTTGATTTTAAACGCTTGAAAGTGATTTAATTATTCGGTTTTCGAATCACTCATGGCGTGCTTCTGAGTGAGTGTTAACTGTAATATTAGGGGACGGTCATTATTTTATTTCATGTTTTGACTAACGTTAGTGTGCAGTTTTATAATTATAAGTAACGTAAGTACGTAACGTAACCTAACCACTTAATTTGTGTGTGGAGTAAGTCTATTCTTATGTTACTTATTTACTGCATACCTACCAATGTAATATGTGGTTCTAAAACAAAGAAAATAATGATCTTATTTTACTCAATAGTCTCTTTAAGATCTGAGGACATTATTTGCAATTTCTACGAGATCTTATTGAAGTAAAATAAATTGCAAGTGCTCACTGCAACGTCACGTAACGCAAACAAACGGTCTGCAATACGACTTTCTTGTGACTGCTGGGTCTATTAGGTAGGTATTTTCTTATTTTTTAACAGATGAGTGAAAATGGCGGAACTGAGAGTAATTTTTGGAAACTTCTCGCTACATACGAACGAATGAATGGACGAATGAATTATTTGACATTGTAATGAAATTGAAGTCTTATAGGTATTATAATAAAGTGGAAGTAAAGTTTTGTATCTAATTAACATAACATAACATAGAATAATAAGACAAACTACTACTACTAACATAATATGGAACTCTGTTTTCTGAAATAAATATTTTGAATTGAATTGAATAAATTACCATTCATAAAACTATGAACATTCCATAAGCTGTTGCAAGTTGTGGAACTGAGTCTGGAACTTTATAATCACAAACCTTGAAAACTTTCCAATGATTACCAGAGATTCCTCACACTGAGCCATTAGACCATCAACTTTAGATAATTCTAAAAAACCCCAATACCCATCGCTATCACCATCAAAGATCCATTTCGGGCGAATCGAAATCGACTCTACAACGAGCCATTAAAGTGCACATTTGAATAAAATGGTAATAAGGGAGTTGGTTTAATTTCCTGGTGCGGCGGCTATTAGTCGAAGTTTTGTGTAAAATATTTGCATTTTATGTAGTAGTTACTGTTAGTGCAGCACATGTGGCGTCGAGCGCCTCTCTTTGCATATTTCGGTTGTAAATCAGCAAAATTGCTGCGGAGGTGTGCAGTTTTTTGGCCTTGACAAATTTTACAAGAGTTTTACCTGGTTTGTTTGATTTGTGAGGCAGGAACAGTATTTTTGAGCTTCCGAGCGCTGAATTTCAGGTTTGTAGGTGTTAATTTTCATTGTTGTTTGCTTTAGGCCTTGTGCATTTTCTGTCCTTGCTTGTAATTTTCACTGTTTGTTTTGTAAAACAAATGTAGGGGCTCGATTACAGTGCACTGACAAAATAGCATTTATACTTTGCCGTCTATTTTATTTATTTGACGATGCATGTTGTTGAAAGTAAGTTTTTAAAATTAAACATTCTCTTTATAATTTTTTGACGACGCATGCAGCAGATTACTTTTTTTCGTCTATTTTGTCATAAATAGTTGGTGTAATAAATAAATTATGAATTGTGTTCCATCATGAAACCAGCACCTACCCAAACCGCAAAACTCAAAACTCCAAGAACTTCAAATATTCCTTCGAACAAAACTATTCAAGAAACTTCTCCAGGTTAAACGAGGGCCAAAATTGCAGCAGATCAACTTCCGCCTGCGCTCGCTGACTGACTGACTGCTGGATTAGAATTGAGGTGCTCAAAGAAGATTGCCGGCTTACTCCTGCATTCAGCCGGCAAATGCGCTTGAGATGAAAGGATTATCTGACCTAGATTTGCAGCTGTTTATACGTATGTGTTTTGTACTTAGTGTTTCTGTAAATGAGTACCTATATCCTTTAAAACTGTGTATGATTTTGTAAAAATAATGCAAGTTTTTCAAGGGATTATTAGGAAATAAATTACAAAGAAGGAGTATGAGTCCAACTTGATGATCGAAAATTTTGAATGACGTAGTTTGCCTTTAATTCAAATATAGTCCTCTAATATTTCAAGGAGCAATATTGTGTACGACGGTATGACACATTTCAGTCAATTTCAGAAAAAAAAGTTAATATTTATAATAATTACTCAATTGTAGTGATTAAATTAATAATTAACTGCTCAATAAATTCAAGTGGATATACAAATTAAAAACCACATTGACATACAACAAGATTAACTTCCATCAACAAATTAAACCACATGATAAGCCGATTATGTTGAATGCGTCAAGTCTATACCACAGCCTATAAGTACCTACTGCAATTTTCATAAAGCATGATGATGATTTGATTACGCACTTATACGTAGGTAATAACTACTGTAAAAATGATTAAAACATTGATCACATTTGGTTTTAATTTTAGCGATAATAATTAGTGCGCAATATTTTTAATTTATTTATTTTTAACAACGTAATTAATTAATTAAAAACATAATTAATAACGTAACATTCGATTAGAATGAACTGTCAATTTTGTAATAGCCCTATATCAGTTCTGAGCATCGTCGGTTAGAACCAGTTTAGTGCAATCGTCGGCAGCCTCCCTCAGGATGGGTAATAGCTCCAAAGTCCACAGTACCGCACCGCACACAGGCACTGATCAAAGGAATAAATAACCGCCGACTGACTACGGCTGCTGCATGTGGTTGCAAAATTGTGTGCAAATGGCGGTTCGCAATGAAAAGTCATTTGAAAGACAGACCTTTTTAGGCAATTTTTGTTGCCTCAGAGAGACACCGGCTATCATTTTGCGCTTAAACTTAATTTTTTTATTCGCAATGATTTTGCTAAACTCACTCACAAGTCTTGAACAAGTTATTAGACAGTCCTTTCTAGGCATATTTTTATAATTTAATTTGCGATATTTTTGCTATAATTATTTACATAGATTGGAGTTGACGGAGACATAGTTGATAATGAAGCGATTATTTCTCACATCAGACAAAACACAGCAAGTTTTTGCGCCGGTCTTCGGATATAGGCTTGAAAAACTACATTACCCGGTACTAACAGTCGAGCGATGTATTTCTATAGCTGATTGCGCACCTAGACGTAGAAAACTGATCTTCCAGTGACCATTTTAGGTCAAACAAGCCGCGGTCTTGGGCGTCTTGGGAAGCTCCGGCTGGGCGATGTATCTCCATAGTTGTCTGCGCGCCTGGTACCCGCAATGTTCGCTTGTAATAATTAACAAGAACGGTTCTAACTCCACGGAGAGTCATGTGTTTTGATCCAGGGTATCCAAGTCTCAAGTCCGTGAAATGTTGATATTTTGGATAATTTGAATTTACGAATTAGCATGTTGATTTTATTGGAAAAAGCGCATTTAAAATAAATTAAAATCTGCAGGCATAGAAAGCATTTTATTAGTCGCAATAGTTGTTAAATGAACTTGCCGTGTTCAGTAAACAAAAACATGTTTTCACAGAAACATTTAAACTAACATTGGAATTGGAATGCTTAATTTGTCCCAATTCCTGAAAACAACAAACAAAGGTATTTCAGGAATGAAACAATGTTATAACGAGAATAGTGGAGCGAAACATCAAACTATTTCTGTTTACTACATCTGACAGCCCTGCCGGCAGGGATCTCCAACTTTCGGCCCCACAATTCAAATAGACGTGTAATTAATCGCGCGATGTGTACGGAGTTGAGAACCCCTGACGCGTCTCGTACTTTACTTGTGTTCGGTGAATGAGTATTCACACTCATGAGTAGCCTTAAATGACTTAAAAGATCTTTAAGTCAATAAATCATAAACCTAAAATTTATAATTTAATGTTAGGTGTATTTAAAATTTAAAAAAAAAACAAGCTAACACTTATTTACGAGATAGCACTGAAGAATAACTACTTATGAAATATCAATGGAAATTGAAAATTGCCATCATTTTAATGCTAAGACTGAAACGAGTGAATTTTACTTTCCTTCTTGCGCAGAGCATTTTTATTTGGATTCTCAAGTGGTTTCAAGAGCAACGTAATAATTTTTCTTGAGGGTTAAAATTATTTTCTGACTTTGTATTATTTTGAGGCGAATTTATTTAACTCAAGCGGTTTTTACTTGTTCTACCTACAATTTTGTTATAATTTGTAAAAGTTTTGCTACTCCACTTTTGCCAGTCCACTAGACCTTGGGCCAAACTTATTCAAGGAAAACTTTTTTCACCTTTTAACTCCGACACCAGAGTTCATCGGGTCGACGAACCCAACCATCATAAGTCACAAAAAGAGGAAGCACAGAGAAAAATATTCTATCAACAGCATATTACATACGCCCAGCGGGGTGGCGTTGCGTGCTTCCCAGCATTTACCCGGCAGTTGCCATTAGCGCCCAGCTCGACCGCTCGACCGGCCAAGCAGCTTACCGTAATGGGAAGTGGGCCAGTTCTAGCAAGGTTTGGACAAGACTTTATTATGTGGTCGATAACTGTTCAAATGGTAGTGCTGAGGGCCATTTTTCAATGTGAATGGAGGGTTTTTTGGACTCTAGAATGAGAGGTTAGTTTACAAAACCTCATCTGATCTGCTGCCAACGTTTTGATTTTATGACCAGACCCAGAGCTTCAGTGGTTTAACCGGCGTAGCTCTATTTAAGCAGTACAACCCACCACATTCAACTATAGCAGTTCACTTTTAACCAGGACAACTTTTATTTTTTTTCACAATCAAAGAATAGTAAACATTAGCTGCTAACGCTTAAGAACGCGCACTTCCACCCCCGCGCTGAATATGTACCTCACCGCCCCACCCCGCGTCAAAGGGCATAATCTGGGGTACAAGACGGCGATTAAGTTCGCAAAAAGCATGTACTCGCACACATTCAAAATTGTACAGACACTTTTCTGTGAATGTAGTATAAAATCAAGTTCTTAGTATGGAGAGCACAGCCTGTGTCGAAATGCAAAAAGACCTCCACTCACCTCTCTCGCAGAAAGCCCCCTCATAATCGCCATCCCTGCACTCGCAGATGGGGCCATCATCAGTGCTGATGCAGACGCCGCCATGTTGGCAAGGGTCCCGCCTTTCACAGGCGTCCCCACTCGCGTTGCGGCTTAGCGACTGCAACAAAGAAAAGGAAATTGTCAGCTTCATAATAATATGCATAAAGATATTATTGAAGACGTGTCTTGACGCCTTACTGAACAAAATACTGAAGATTTGACTAAGTGCCATATATATGTGATGACTAGGCTACATGGACTAACGCTCTTTGCTGAGTATTGACAATAAAGGATATAAATGCAAACTATACCAGAGTCAAAATCTTGTATAAGTAGAATATAATACCTAATCACATCATAAGAGAGGTCAATCCTGAGTAGCATTATTATAGGTCTTATCGTATCTGAGAGGTATTAGGCAATGTATTAGAGGTACACTTAGCTTAGGCAAGTGCCCGGACAGGCAGACACTAAGCTTAAATGGCACTTAGCAACCTCAGGCTTACAATAATAATGGTTTCAATTCGGTAAGCACACGACTTAAATGTGATAAGTCTTCTGTGATTTATATTTTAAAATCATATAAAATCAGAACAAAACGCAATAAACCCAATATGGACACTTGATAATAATCTCGTTCTTACCTACTCACTCGCAATCAAGTCAAGCCGCCGCGGCTGAATTATTGAGCTGGTGCGGCGTTATCATACAATTTATATCGGTTTATTATTTACGAAGCTTTCCTTTCCTGCTCGCCTGGTAACTGAATGAGACGTACGTTGATTCATGCCTATATTTCTTGCGGTGAAAATAACATAAACAGCACTCAAGCACTGATATATCAAACATATTTGCTTATGGTTTCATGATGCAACTCTCAAATACTGTATTCAGACATGAAGGGTCAATGAACTAAATTGAAGCATTTTTAAAACGACTGAGTTATTTAAATAAATAAGTATTCAAATTTAGGCAAAGATAACTTTGATAGTCAAAATAATGTAGCAACAAAACACCTGAATTTATGATGCTACGGCGCTACCTATAACAATAATAATTTTGATGTTAGGTTATAATGTTGAAATCTACAAATATTTCACCTTACTCAGACGTATCTGATATTTTATTATTTATGTAACAGTGGAACAGTAAAATTAAACATACAAATTACATAAAGATTGGCACTTGTCTGGCTTCTGACCCTGGATGTGCTCAATGATAGGTACTTTTATTATTTAAGACTTTTTGACACAGTGGACTTTTTGATTCTGTGGACAAATTCCTTACTACAGATTCCTTGACCCAACATCGCCTTACATCATCGTACAACCCCGAACCTTCCAACACAGCTCATAAAACGACACATTTGACTACTATTACCCCTTCGCTCACCATTACCGGCTGCGGTCGGGCGGCGCGCGTGAATTGCTAAACTCAGCGAGCGATAGACGTGACGCGCATGATAAGCGTCAAGCAACGACGTGTGATCGACAGGCGTGACCCATTTTTCATCGAGATTATATTACGGGAATACAAGATGCTGTTGGTGGATGAAAATTCGCAATTTTTAAAAGGAAGAGTTTAATTTTTAAAAGTAATCTAGGTACCTAGCAGGATATTAATTTCTAAAAGACCAGACAAAAATACTTCACAACAATATGATGTTTGATGGACATAGACGGACACCCAATACCTAAATCATTTAATGTTTCGTTCATTCATGGGCCGAATATTTAAAACTCTGTTGTATAATGAAATAATCAATAGCGGAAAAATGCGCGGATGGGACTTGAACTTGTGATCTGGAAATATCGTTTCATCTCTCCACCAACAAACTCCTTAAAAAAAACTGAGATGACATCTTACAGCAAGTATTCAAGAGGAAGAGCTTTTTGGATGTTAATTAATTTGGTTGAAATTCAAAGGCGCCGCTAAAGCTCCTTTCGTTGGCTAATACAGTTAATTACAACTAAGGAGTTCTAGTTTATATTAGTTTGTACGTACAGCTGTTACCGATTGCAAATAATCAAAAATAAAAAAACACACAAAATATGTGCTGCTTCTAGTTATTAATTTATTAAGGTCATTAGAGGGTCTAAAAAGCCCGGATGGTGTAGTGGATAGGGCCGCGGCCTTCTGTGCAGGAGGTCGTGGTTCGAATCCCACCACGTACCAATGTGTTTTTCGGTTTTCGAATTTCATATGTACGTTTATTCGGCGCTTATACGGTGAAGGAAACCATCGTGAGGAAACCTGCACACACCTACGAAGTAATTCAAAAGGTTGTGTGTAACCTAATCTAGGATTGGGTCTGGTTTCCCTTCTGGGTTGCGGAAGTCAGATGGCAGTCGCTCTGTGTAAAAAGGCTAGGAAGATGATGATGAAGGTCATTAGAGGGTCTCGAGGGTTTCTTTAGGTGATGGTTTAACAGTGTATCCATAGGTGCATACAGCAACACATACGTGACGAAAATGGCTTATTCAATGCCGTTGACAACGCTCTGCCTACCCCGTAAGTAAAAGATAAGAACTGCGAAAATTTTAAGTAAATAAGTTTTGAGTTGAAAAGAGTTTCAAAATTAATAAACCTTTTCTTTTGATTTTTTTTTCGTAATCCACCATTTAGTCACAAGAACAGAAAAATGTGTAAAGCTTTTCAAAAAACTCTATTGTATTTAAAATAAGTCAACCGAAATGTCTTGGATTGTTTTTGGATTTAGATTCGTTTTATTTAGGCATCCAACATATAGAAATATTCTAAAAATTGTGTGAAATATTTGAGTAAGAAAAATAAACATGTTCAAATTAAATATCAGATACTTAAATATTTCATTTAAAGATGTAATTATATAAAATGTAGTACACTTTTTACAATTTCCTTTACGATTTAATCTGTTGATGTTTGAAGATTACGTTCATATTTACGAAATGAAGTTTGAAATCATATTCCATTACCCTGTAACAATATTTTCGTCTCTTCGGTTATTCTAAGCTGAAACCTGCTTGTGCAGAAATTAATTTTCAATTAACTCTCACACACACGTACTTGTCGCCTGTAGGTAGGTATACAAAGCGCGCGTGATCCAAATTACAACGATATCAGCTACGTTATTCAATTAGCTGTGAAAGAAAGATCTAAAGTGTAGATTTCTAGAACATGAGAACATTTACATCTAATATACTGAATTTAGCTCTCAGGAACGGATCTTTTTTTTTATTAGCTATTGATTCGCTTACGATAGGTTTGCATGTAACAAATTAAAAAAAAATTAGGTACTTATTATTATAAGAAAACACATGAATTACGAAAGAATACGATATGGCTCGATATTTAAAAATATGTAAAGTAAACCATGAGGTTAAATACCTAGGTATAAATTGGCATTTGAAATTCCACAAAGCTATTAACTGAAGCTTACTTTTTAGGTAAACTTCCACTGAAAAGCTATTTTCTCGTTTTTCATTGAAACTCATCCACTTATTCCTATTATCAGGCAAAGAATCTGAATAAGTAAAGCCATCCTGGCTGAACAGAGGACCACCCTCTTTCTTTCTTCGGACGCGCGTCACAGATAACCAATCCTACGTTCGGAATGGCCTCCACAGAGCACATTTGAAATACAATGTGCTTTAGAAAGCCCTAGCAAAATACTTTCCTTTTTTGGGTTTCTTTGTTCCATGCTTAATAGGCTTGCATTGACAGGTTGTTGTTGGGTTAGGTTAGGTTAGGTTAGGACAATCCTAACTGAATCACTTGATTGTCAGTAAGCAAAAGAGTCCATGCTTTGAAGGACAACCCTCTTCTTTCTTCGGACGCGCGTCACAGATAAACCAATCCTATTTTCGGATTGGCCTTCATACAAACGTGCTATAGAAAGCCTTGGTAAAATACTTTCTTTTTTAGGTATATTTTTTCCATGGTTTCCACTACAAAAAAAGTTGATGCTAGGCATTGCGTGAGTGGTCGGTGACTATTAGTCGTGTGTTACAGTTTTCTATATTTTACCGATCCTAGTCTATTATGAAAGTAATCATATTGAAATTGTTGAAGCCTGTTACGCCCCTTACCTTTAACAGTATACAAATATCATCCTGTTTGCAAAGGTCGGCGTTCGGCAGATGTGGGTTGTACAGTAGGCGTTCATATTGAGCGTAGGAGTAGGATCTCTCGGGACAGGTGGCTTAATGTGTTGCCGAAATATCAACAGGAAAATATTGATATTACTCAGTACTTTATGTAATAGGACTAGACGTAATAACCGTTATGTTCTTTTATTTGTCGAAAATAATGGTATTGAATGTCTATTTGTAGTATGTCTATAGACAAGTTGACATAATATTTCTTTGATACAATATGTGGCAATAAAATATATTGGATACAAATTTAATATGTGCGGCAAATACGTTTTGATTGATTTTCATTCTCAAAATTTTAAATGAGACCCACGTTCCACGAGTTCACTCATTGGCCAAAAAAAGGACATTTCGCGGAAATTGCAAAACGAAGAATCCGCGGAATGTCCCTTTTTTTCGGCCGATGAGCGAATTCGGGGTCTGTAAATGCAGTAATACAGTAATACTCCTTTAATCATAATATTTGATAATTAATTAACGTCCTTTATGGTATTTGAATCTCGTAACTAAAGAGAAATATTTCAGAGAACGCGGAGGCGTAGCGTGGGCGGAGATTGAAAATACACGGGCTCTCATCCCACGTCACTTGGCATCACTAGATTATTTTGTACGCTATGTATCTTATAACATAATGTTTCATAATAGTTCCAGTTCAAATACTATTTTGTTACTGTAAGAAACTATTACTATTTGCACCAGAAAATCTACAAAGTTTGTGAAACCATACAGTTGAAAACTTGTTCTAGTTATCAAATTAATTTATTCGTCGACTTTCCCTCTGAAAACGTTTTGATAAACTTTGTTACTGGACACCCACGTTTTCCGTCCGCAGTTTGCTTAATGTCGAATGACTTTTCTCGTGTAAATAAGATGTTTTGTCGCAGCGAAAAAAGACGCAATTATCTTACAAATTACTTCCTTTTATAGCAATCGAAAATGTCCCATGGGAAAATCTGCCTCCTCTTACGCCGTAAAATTCCAAAACAATCGAATACCGAGAATCAAATCTACCAAATAGAACAGGTTCCTTTTGAGGTAGATAAGTTTTACCTAGTGATCTTCTGAATCTATTGTCGACATTCCGATTCAAATTGAGCTTATTGTTTCATAGAATTCATAATCTTGTTACGCTTAACAACTGAATTCCAAGAATTTACTTCCACCAAAGAAAATAATACAATATCGTAATAAATTAAATAGGCTCTTTTAGTGTTTAGGTAACTAGTAAAGTTTTACCCAGTGACCTTCTGTCGATGATGTAACCTGCTATCGACATTTCGATTTCTAATTGATCTTTATTGTATAAAATGCGACCTTAGGAGTTTACAGAATTCCCAATCCTGTTTTCTTTTGTTTCGAAATACTTTTATCAACTAAAATTTAATATTACCAGAGCTGATTTTATAAATGTTCTTATATGTAATCAAATCAGCTTAACTTTGAATTTCGCAAAAAAATCTACGTCAGTGGGTTTTGTGACTTTTACGTAAATGCAAAAGAAATGTTTGTTAAATGTATTGGGTTTCGAATTTTACAGTAACTACCATGTAGAAATTAATTTTTCATCCCATCTATTCAAAAACTACGACTTTAATCGCATATAAGTGCGCCTAAAGTTGATGCTTCTAAGCGACATAGGTACTTTTACTCTACTCTTTGCTAGAGACTGCCCCAGCCGGGTAAAAATGAGATTTTAATCCTCTTTATGAAAATAAGTGCGATTAAAAGAACTTTTAATCGCACTTTTTGAATCTGGAACATCTTTATTTTTTTTCTTGATTTGGCATGACGCGGAACGAAAACAAAATAGTTAGATGTCGAATAAAAATTATGGTATGAATAAACACTGGCTGGTTAGACTGCGCGACGGCTGATTAATAAAAAAAGAAACAAATTGAAAATGCACGAACTACGGCACGTAGGCAGCAAGGTTTTATAGGGAGCCCGTGTTTTCGACTCTTTTTACGAATTATTAAATAATTCTTCTAGCAGTGAAAGTACCTATAACATTCTTATTCTATAATATTTACAGCTGCAAGTGTTAGTTAGGCGCCTTTTTTTCTCATAGATAGGGATGAAAAGTAGAGTGTATCACTCGGGAGCAAAAATATTTTTGGCTCGGGCGACGTACTTTGAATCCCTCGCTACGTTCAGGATTCTACTTTAGAATCCCTCGCTACGCTCGGGATTCTACTCTAGAATCCCTCACTTCGCTCTGGATTCAAAAAAGCGCCCTCGCCTTAAAAATATTATTTTACTCCCACGTAATAAAATCTACTATTACATATCTCATGCTCAGTAAGTGGTTCATACAACCCTAAAACCCGGGATGTAAGTGGTACTTTGCATCATAGGTTTTGAAACCTATGCTGCAAAGTAATTTGAATAAGGAACTGTCAAATTGCAAGAAAAAAAAAGTTGATAGCCTTATTTCAAACACACGGAATCGGATGATTAATCGAATCGGAATCGATTTTAAAACAAATTCTATTCGAATTTATTTAAATATCGAACTGGCCAGTACTAAATATGACGCATAGAGTCACGGAATAAGGCCATAAAAATGTAAACATAGGATTATGAAAATTATGAAATTTTTACTCTGTGGTTTTTATAACATATTTATAACCTCAAAACTTGAGTTTGTCGATTTATTACTTAGCATTTTATTATAAAACATTAACAAATTAAACAGTCAGTATACTTAACAAAATGTCTACTTGCAAATTAGATAATTTTTCTTACGCGAATGCATATATTTGTGATGGTTAAATTCGCTCATAGTGAGTTGGTATTGCCTACTGTTTCGTCGTAATTTCATGTTTTAATTTTCTTATATTTTCCCATAATTTTAACTTATCTTTCATTCGATATGTAAAGCATAGTGCTTACCTCATGGTGTAAGTCATCAAATGCATACTCGTACCATTAGCGCCCTCGCTGCGCTCGGGCGCCAAAAACCTCGTATGCATTTGATGACTTACATCCTTTGGTTAGCAATATACTATAGTTCAGAGCAATACATAAAAGTTAATAAGTGTCACAAATCAAATTTTGAGAGTATAAAAAATATGTGTTTCATAATTATCAATATTATGGCAACTGTATAATTTTGTACCACAATTTAAATGTGCTTTACTGAGCTTTACATTACAAGCATATTAAAATAAACATATAAAACGTGCGTAATCATATTAATGTACTATTATAACACATTTGCTCGTAAAGGGTCTCTTACTACACCAATTTCAATATTGTATTGTATCTTATTACGTACTTGAGCGTAATCGTAATGTAAAATGCACGAGTGCTGTAAAACACACGGTTTTTTTTTTTAATTAGGTAAAACGCACGGTTTATCGAACGGTACTTTTTTAAATCTTAGCAAAGAGTTTTTATGGCAGAAAAATGGTCAACATTTTATAAATAAAATTAATTTTGGGAGATAAAATATAATAAAATAAACATTTAATTCTTTGATTTAATTAATTTTTACAATAAATTACAACCATTTATCTGAAACAAAATAAAAAAAATATTAATTTAGTTTATTAGTAATACTGGCTGGTTTTTTGTGCTTTGTCTGAAAAAAAAGCGCTGCGCGATATATACTAGGTAATCTGGGGTACGTTCAGAAACGCTCGATCGATCGAAATTTAACCTGGTTAAAAATTATATTGCCCGTTCAGAGACACCTGGCAGACGAAATTTCGACTAGGTTAATTTTTATCCCGCCCGTTCAGAGGCGCACCGGAAGTGAGGTTTTATCTGACAGCAGCTAAGGTGCACGTTCAGTGCGTCCCACTAGTATAAGATTCGATCGGCATAAATATCGAACTGGGTCGACTGAACGTACCCCTGTGGATGCGCGCGCATCGCTAATTTGTGAACGAGTAAAAATTATTCCTCGCTTTTTTTCTTTTCGCTGTATTGTTTTAATTTTTTAGCTATTTCCTCGCAAATATGTTATAAAACGTCGTACGACATACGTGCGGTTTGATAATTACAGCCTCTGCTTTCTTGTAGCCCTCGCCTACGGCTCGGGCTAGCAATATCGCCTCGGCTGTAACTATCAACGCACCGCACTTGTATCGTAATGTACTATTAAAGCACGTAATAAAACGTTTTCACTTCCTGTGGTTAATTATTGCGCGAATCATAATGAATGTTGAAAATTTAATATTGTACCATTAAAAATGGCGGATTAATATAATAACTCATGTAGGTATGTTTATTTTTATTTACATATACATCCCCTAAGAGGTTGTTAAGTGAATGACCCGATGAGCCCTGATGTTAAGAGTTTGAATGACTGCTGATAAAACTTTTGA